>MU788019.1:0-14441 GCA_026770625.1 Nicotiana glauca | reverse complement strand
TTTAAAAAGTTTTTTTTTTAAAAAAAAAAAAAAAAGAGGGGGGGTGGCCGGTGGGGGAGGTGGAGGGTGAATTCGTAATATCAGAAAATACGAGGGGCAATTTGCTTAATTAAAATGGTAGGACCCAACAGCCAGCTGGCACGTGATGTTACTATTATGTAGCCAGGTGTACAAGACAGTGAAGCAAGTGATGCGTCCACCGACGGAGTTGAGATCCAGCAGTAACGGCCGGAGCTACGAGTTCGGTCACATAATGTTATTTATACTAAAAAATTATTAAATATATATAAATACTCAGTTATTAGTGTTTGAAACCATTTTAATTTGTTCGCGCGATTATAAAAGACGTTAGTGAAATTTTCTTATAAATATTCTGTAAATTTAAGTGGAACAGAAAATATATTTCATGTGTTTGCATATAAAAAAATATTATTAAATATGTATAAAATTATCAAATATAGTATTTTTATTATATTTTAAACTTCGATAAAGTATATTTTTTTTCATTATTAAAATTTCTTTGAAAAGAGAGAACAAATTAGCGGAATAGTACTTATCCTCTTTTTTTCCTCTAAGCCTCCATGCCCCACACTATTTTTCTTTAACAATAAAGTCACAAATTTATAAAACTGCAAAGCAATAAAAGTAATTCTCATACCCCTAGTGTTTATCTTCAGATCTGATAATAGTGAATTAAAAAGAGTACATATTTTCTGTTTTTACTAAAAAAAAATATTGGAAAGTGGAAGAGCAATTATTGATAATGTAAATAATACTACAACTCAATGCAATGTGGAAAATGCAGGCATGTTTCCTCGGTATGAGAAATTAATAGCTTAATTCTACAAAAGAAGGTGAAAAAAATAATCTATTAACAATCACATAGATTATATATTATCTCAGACAATTTAAAAGAAAAGTTGTGATCAAAATATTTTCCAAGTTTCTCTAGTAACTTCATGTTATTCGTCAAAAAGGTAGTACAAGAATAGCATAACTTAAAGACCAAAACGGTATTGCTGAAAACACAGGCATGCCTGGTAATCCATTTGATGTTTCCTCCATATCAGAACTCAATAGCTTAATTCTACAAAAGAAAAAGAAAGATAAACAATTAACAATTTTCTCATACAATTTATAAAATTTATTTCATATAGATTTCCTTATTTAAATTCCATTAATATTAAAGTCAAACTATAATATATTTTTTTTTCATTCAAAACTTAAAAATTCTATTTATACTACCCTTTTTTCGTCCAATTAGCACTACTATGAAGCTACTAAAGATAGGCACACATAAACTATATGTAACATAAAAGTAAAATACTCCTTATATTAGCCAAAATTTATAGGAACATCGAATAATTAAAAAAATTAAGGAACAATAATTGTAAAAACATATTGTGTATTGAATTTGCTCTTGAAATTTTAAGTGATATTACAAATTTATTTTTCGACAAGTTTGTCTAAGTATTATGTTTTTACATGTTACAACTCAATTTTAAAATTGAATTTTTAATGTTTGATTTAGTTTTTTTACAAATTTTTTAGGCGATTTTCCTTCTAATGTATTTTGTAATATGACATATTTTGGAAATTTAGATTCTTAATTCAAATCAATGGTTTAAATTTTTATCATACATTAATATTTTTTAATATTAATAAATAAATTAAAAAGAATAATCGAATAGAAAGAAGATTGATTTATTTCATTTTTAACTATCAATATTCAATTTAGGTAAATAAATATGCAACATGAACCTATGGAATATGTTATAATTTATGCATAAGATAAAAGAGTTGTAATCCTTTTTTTATCGTTTTCAAAGTGCAAGTACTTTTTTTTTGTACTCATGTAAAGAATTTTATGTTATTAAGTTTAATATTTAATATTTAATTCCATTAAAGGGCAATTTGAACATTACATAAATATTTTTAGATTTTATCACATGAATTTTGTTTCGTCATAAAAAAATAAAAATAAGAGAGGTGAGCGTAATTCTCAAACTGCAGTATAAGTTTGTGTTACAATGAGAATCTCAGCGAAAAGTTTTCGAAATTATCCCAAATTGTGATTAAAGCTAAATATTAAAACTTGGGATGAGTTAATATTAAGCTTTAAAAAAAATATTTTCTTTAATATTTAGAATAAATAATTAAATTATCTAAGTAGCAAAAGAATGCAATTCAAAATTTTCCTAAAATTATCATAAAAGTAAAACTATTTTCCAAATAGAAAATACTACTAGGATATATGAAAGAATAAGAAATAGCATAAAGTCAGGTATTGTGTATTAAGAGTCAAATCAGTAAAAATGCAAACTTGAAATAATAAAAATGAAACAATAAAAGTCAAATTATATTCTATATGATTTGTTATTAGTTTTTTTTTATTGTTTATTTTTGTAAACATTCCCACAAATTGAACTCCCTATATTTTTTCCAACGTATTTAGTTATTTGCTTTAATATATTAATTTAATATTAATTATTTTTAGACTTTAGTCACATCTACCTTTTGTTCTAAGATCCTTAAGGCAAATCTATCATGCCCAATTCTCAAAAGGACCAAGAGATTATATTTTAAATTTGTTTTATTTGCAAAAATTATTATTATGTTACTTTTTTCGATATTAGATACAAAACTAAACAATTTTTATAAGATATTCTACATATTTATGATGCATAATTTATTCTTTTATTGAACTAAGTAAAGTGAGATTAACATTCTATCAATTTTATGAACTTACTTTGTGTCTCAAACGTTTTGCTTAATTTTTTTTAAAATTTTTAACTCGATATATTTATTGATACAAGAAACATGCGCTTTATAACACGCGCAAAGCGTGTATCCTAATACTAGTAATAGAAATTAAAGGAAACTTACTGATAATTTAGATAAAAAGAAAAGAAAAGCAAATTAAGCTTAATGATACCCGTAATAGTCATTGCGTTTTGGTAAAAAATATCAGGAAGACATAATTATCCTGCATAACTATGTTTACATAGTTATCCTGCTCTATATACATAACTTCTCTTGCGTTCCTGCATTGTAAAATGCCAACATAAGATCCTGCTCAACTATCCAAGTTTTCAAATTTCAAGACCCGTTTGTTGGATTATAACTTTATGAATATGCCATATAATCCGATCAATCAAACAATGAAAGGAATATGAGAAAACAAAATAATGTGTCATAAATTTATACATTAAGCATTGGGGGTTATGAATAGGAAAGATATATGACAATTATGAAAATAATGTTTATTAGTTTTATGAATAAATGGTGTGACTCTTCCTTACCCCACAATTATAACTCTTCAATGTTGTTACAACTCCTCAATATCTCCACATAAAAATAATAGACAAACAATTAAGAAAAGGGAAAAAGAAGCAAAGAATGAGGATAAAAGCAAAAAAAGGAGACAAAAGATAAATAGGTTTCTTGGCCAAAGAGAGGTGCCAAGTCATCTTATCTATTCCCTCCTTTATATTATATATATATATATATATATATATATATATATATATATATATATATATATATATATATATATATATATATATATATATATACTATGCGTATATTTAAAACGTGTAAGGATGGATTCAATTTAGTCGCGTTGACAACTTTGGAATATTAGATGGTTAAGAAAAAATTAACTATGCGTACATTCATATTGCATTTTATTCGGCAGTTGAGGAGGGGAGGAAATTATAAGTAGGGTAATTCAAAGCTTGTTGACATTTGAATGATATGTTACAAGTACATTGGGCATAAGTACTTTACTTTATATTTTGGTGATCTAACAAACTTACCATCCAGAACCAGATAAGGAACCTGTTACACATTTACAAGACCTTGAGATCACAAAGTTCTAGGTTGGGATCTAGCATGGGATTTAACTCAACTCTTTAGAGTGGAAGGAACAACTGAGGAAATAGGTCCCTATCAGTTCCTGAGGAGACTGTATGACATCAACCCTCCAGTTGGAAAGTTGCTACCTGCACACGCTACTGTACAGGAATAGTGCAACAGTCAACTTTCTGTGGAAGGTTTTTTTACCTACATTGATTACATCATTGTAAGCGATGTCATACATGTATAAATACAATCTAGGAGGGTAAAACAACTTACTTCATGAGAGAACTAAATAAAGGACCTGAAGTATGACTGGTACAATCATTCAAGTTAATTGACTCAAGATAATCAGGGCAGTGTGCCTTTAGATTAACAAGAACCAGATTAGGGACATGATCCCTTAATATTCCCCTAACAGAAGTATGAGTCAACTATACAGCTGGAAAGCAACTGCAAAAAGTGACTGACTGCAACTGTACACGCGACAGTGCAGCAGACAGTGTAGTAGCCACTTCCCATTGGGAAGAGGCATGTACTAACCAAGATTTGACATCACCATTGTGAATTGACATCACCATGGTGATGTATTTTGTAGTATAACAACATGGTGCAAGGCACAAGACTTTCTACTTGAGCATTTTTAGTGATATTTTCTCAAGTGCTAGAGACACCTCTCTCAAGAACAAAGCTGTTGCAACCTTAAGGACCAGATCCAAGATTGAAGATATCTTAAGTCCTTAGGTTTGTTGAGTCTTTGTTATTTTTTCTTCATTTTAACTCCTATCCTTCTTTCTTAGAAGCTTTGTTTTAGGAAACTCAAAATCATAAACTTTCTGAGTTTGTGTTGTGACTAGAGTTAGTCATAAGTTAAAGTATTTGTAACTAGTGAGTGACAAAGTGGCTTGTGGTAAGTGTATCACAAGTTAGTTGAGTTAAAGTCTTTGTAACTAGTGAGTGACAAAGTGGCTTGTGGTAAGCGTATCACAAGTTAGTTGAGTTGAAGTCTTTGTAATAGAGTTATTACAAAGTGGCTTGTAATAGTGTGTTTACAAGTTAGTGAAGTTGAAAGCCTATAAGTGTAGGCCATGGTTTTTGTCCCATTGAGTTGGGATTTTTCCACATAAAAATCCTCTATGTTCTTTATTTACTGCCGAGTTACTGTAGGAACAATTAGAGAACCTGATTCCCTATACTGGTTGGTTTTACAGTCAGCTGCTTACAGTGGGGAACTGATAGAGAATCTGGTTCTCTATACAGTCTGGTGGACGCTAAGTTTCTATCAATTGGTATCAGAGCAGGTTCTTTCTAAAAGGTTAACACCTAGAAAAGACATATATGGCTGCTCCACTAAATTATGAGTGAGGACAATCAACGTACATACCACCAAGATTCAACAGCCAAAACTATAGTTGGTGGAAAACAAGAATGCATGACTTAATTATGACTGAGGACTCAGAGTTGTGGGATGTAATCTGTGATGGACCTTTTGTTCCCATAAAAACTGTTGGTGAGGGAACAGTTAAAGTCCCAAAAACAAGAAAAGAGTACAACGATGCTAATAGAAAGGATATTGAGAAGAATTTTAGGGCAAAGAAGATTCTTGTTTGTGGCATCAGATCAAATGAGTACAACCGCATCTCAGTTTGTCAGTCTGCTAAGGAGATTTAGGAAGCTCTTGAAACTGCCCATGAGGGAACTACTCAGGTTAAGCAGTCCAAAATTGATATGCTTACTACTGAGTATGAGCTTTTTAAGATGAAAGAGGATGGGTCTATTCAAGATACGCACACATGCTTCACCTCCATTATCAATGAGCTTCACTCTCTTCGTGAAGTGATCCCAAGAAACAAGCTGGTTCGGAAAATACTCAGTGTTTTACCAGTTGGGAAAGTAAAGTGAATGCTATCACTGAAGCCAAGGATTTGCAGAAGTTGACCATTGATGAACTCATTGGAAATCTCAAAACTTATGAGATGAAGAGAAAGAAGGATCTTGAAAGAAGAGAGCCCAAGAAGGAGAAAAATCTGGTTCTCAAGGCTGCCAACAAAGACTCAAGTAGTGATGAATCCGACATGTAGCATCTCATTCGAAGATTCCAAAAGATTATTTGAAAAAATAGTGGGATTCCAAAGAAAAGAAGTTCCAGCAGAAATTTCGAAGAAAATAATTGCTTCCATAAGTATGGAAAGTTTGGAAGCTTCATTAAAGACTGTCATCTTCATAAGCAGGATCATAACAAAACCAACACTTAAAAGTCCACTAATAGGAACCGGGTCCTTGACAGAAAGTTTAAAAGAAGAGATGTTGCTGACAACATGGTGAAGCAGGCCCTGATTGATTGGGGAAATTTCTCTAGTGAATCTGAAGGTAAAAATATGATGGTTGCTGACAATAGATCTTCAGAATATGAGTCAATCTTTACACTCATGGCCAAATCAGATGATGATGAGGACAAGGAGGAAGATGAGGTAAGTTTTCTTGATATTCAAAGAAATTTGAAAACTTACTCTAAGAAAAAATTGATGTCCTTAGAAAATGTGTTGATTTATGCCTATCATAGCCTCGTTAATGAGAAAAATTATTTAATAGAAGAAATTGGTGGCATTGAACAAGAGAGGGATTATATGTTAGTTTCCATTGTAGACTTAGAGGAAACTACTGAGAGTCTGAAGAAAGAAAAAGAGGTTTTAACTGAGAAATGCTACATTGAGCATGAGAGAGATGACCAATTAGAGGTGGTTGTAAACTTAAAGGAAATAATTGGGGAACTTCAAATAAAAAGTAGGCCTGAGAATTCTTAAAAGGGAAAAGAAGTTGCAAGTGAGGCACACATTAAGCTTGAAAATGATTTAAATTCAGTAAATTCTAGTCTGTGTGCTGAGCTTGAGAAAAACAAACAACTTCAGGAAGAACTAGGAAGAGTGAAAAGTGATCTTGAAAAATCACTTAAGTGGACCTGGTCCTCTGATGCTATCATTGTCTTGTACACAAACAATGGGGAAAAGAGGCAAGGAATCAGGTTCCAAAGGGAAAAGACTCCCTACAACCCTTATAGCAAGTACGCTATTGTACCTGACAATTGGCTTTGCACTCGATGTGGCAACACTGGGCAGTTTAAAGAAAATTGTAAGGCCACAACTCAGTCTCAACAGAAAAACAAAGTTTTTGCTGAAAAAGTAACTGCTGCTACGGAACCTGGTCCTTCACATAAAAAATATATAATGCCTGCTTGGACCAAAAGAGCCCTCATTCACCCCTTTCCTCATTACAAGGGACCCAAACTCGTTTTGGTTCCTAAGTCTAATTCCTGCTTTTCATGTGCAAGGAGCAGTGAAAAGGAGCATCCTACAATTGTACATGGATAGCGACTGCTCAAAGCATATGACTGGAAGTACAAATGTTTCCTTTTACTTAAGGCCCTGCAAGGAGAGAGTGTGCCCTTTGAAAATAGCTAAAAGGGGTACACTCTAGGAGTATGAAGGATTAGGAAGTCACTCACTTACTCAATTGAGAACGTGTACTATGCCAATGGCCTAAAGTACAGTCTCTTGAGTGTTTCTCAGATATGTGACAAGGGAAATAAAGTGGAATTCTTGTCTAAGATATGCACAGTCACAAATCTTGTGACTGGTAAGGTGGTGCTTCTGGCCAAAAGATACAAGAATGTTTACGTTGCTGATTTTAAATCCCTCTGCATGGTGGTGATCTAACATGCCTAAGTGTCATTAATGATGATGCTGAGTTATGGTGAAGATGATTGGGCAATGTGAGTTTCTACTTGTTGAACACGTTGGTTATGGAGGACCTGGTTCACGGGATGAAGCAGTCAACACTGCTTGCTACTTGATTAACAAGTGCATGATCAGGTCCCTTCTCTAGAAGTATCTTTATGAACTGCTAAATGGGAGAAAAGCCAAGTTGACTTACCGAGAGCCTTTGAATACAAAATATTTTGTTCTCAACAATGGTGGCAAAAGGATCACATAACAAAGAAAATGAAGATGAAGAATTCACAAATGCTCCTGGTAAAGCTATAGATATTGCAAATGTAAAGACTGATTTGATGAGTTAAGTCAAGCAGAAGGATGAAGGAGATGCAGTAGAATCTCTAAAAGGCATAGAGGAATCTAGTCCCTTTATCACCTCGACTTGAGCTGAACATAGGGTTGTTGATGCAGAATTATGTGCTCCTGATGCAGAACAAAATAGTGGGAGTCATAATTTTGTTGATGTTAATGATGATTCATATATGGAAGGACCTGGTCCTTCAAATTTCGAAGCTCAAGTATCCAACTAGACGCAAAATAGTTCACATCCCTTCAAAATGTAATCACATCCTTAGACTCTGGTATTTAACCGAGTTCTAAGCACTTCTGGAACGACACATTTTCTGGGGTCATACTTGATCTCATGGGGTACAAAGAAAGAAACTATTGTGGCTCTTTCTATTGCTGAAGCTGAATATGTGGTTGCTTCTTCTTATTGTGCTCAACTACTATAGATCAAGCAACATCTTGAATACTTTGGTATATTTATAGCTTGAACCCGGTACAACACAAAAGGACAAAACGCATTGATATGCGACATCAATTTTTAAGGGATAATGTATAAAAAGCTCTGATTTGTATGACACCAGGTAGTATACATCTTCACCAAGTGCGCTGAGCAGTGAACACTTTAAAAGAAATCATCTGGAGTTGGGGTTGATCAAGCTTAACAGAGGGACCTGGTCCCTCCATGATTGGCTACGTTAAGAAGGAAAGGTACAATGCTAAAAAGTATTTTTCGGCGACATCTAACTAAAATCTATATTGTTATAGGTATATACATATGGTAGTTTCAGGACAAAAACAAGTAAGAGTGTCATTGCACTTCTAGAAGTCTTTGCTCAGATTTTCAATAACTATCAAGGAACCTAGTTCCTGCGACTCAGGTTAGTGGTTTCTTCAATACTTATATGCCTTTTTAAGCTACTAAAGTATCATGTCATTAATTTATTCCCACTTTTCTCCTGCCTCTCTCCTAATTTTTGAAGTCCAAAATATTAAACCTCTTCTGAAATGACCCGTAGCCCAAAAAAACCTTTTATTTACCTTACACCCAACCAAAATCGATTCTTTTCTTCAAAACTAAAATCAATCTTGTCTAAAAAAAATCCTTCTCTCCAAATATTTCAGAAGTGAACCCAACTTTGTCACTTTCCAAAATCCTAACTCAATTTGAATCAAAACCCCAAGAATTCTTTGATAGATTTTGATGGAAGTTTAACTGAAAGGGAACATGGTAGATCTAATATTCTAGAGCATGAGGTTGAAATTGTTGCTGGATTTGTGAAAGTCTTGAAGCATGGAGAAATTAGTAAATGTGAGAACTGAATGAGGGACCTGATCCCTCAAGTCCTTCTCAGGTAGTCAGTTTTAATGATGATATTTTTCATTTTGAGTTCTGTGTTTAAATGAACTTCCACTCCAGTTAAAAGGATTGATAAAAAATAGGTTGATTGATGATGAAGTGGTATGACATGCTTATGTGATTGTGGAAGAGAGAATGAAATGAAATCTTTACTTGCGAGAAAGAATTATAAAAAAAAATATTGGAGAAAAGAAAGATGGCAGAGAAAAATACAGCAAATGATAAGGTTAAATAGATTAAGAAGAAGAAGAGGGAGACATGGCTGTTCAGGGATAGAAATGATAGTGTAAGTGAGGAACTTGGTTCCTTACAGAAGCAAAAGGTTGAGTCATTAGGTTTGGAGAGGTAGAAGACTCTGAAGTCTCAAAAAGTGTTGTAAGGCAGAGTTTTGACGATGATATTGCTGAAAAATGGAGGAACTTCTTGACATTGTTGAGTTCCAAAAATAGAATCACCTCCATTTTCATCCAAGTCCCAACGTTTATGAAGAAGAAGTAAAAACTTCTATGTTTTATGTGATACTCCGATGCTATATGTGCATAAGATTGAGTTTTTTCTTGATGAGAAGAAGCTTGGGGAGATTCTTGGTGATCTGATTGATGGTTTAGCCTACTCAGATAGGTTGAGAATCTGGTCCTCATGGACCCTTGGCAGAATAGAATGCTACGTTGAAGGGTGCGAATGAAAGATTGAGGAAATAGATGGAGGAACTAAGAGAGCAGATGATCATTGATCAAATGAGAGTGAATGAACGAATGGACAAGCTCACCAAGGCCTTAGCCCATTACTTTTCAACCTGCCCAGTGATTCATGTCTTTTGCTCCTTCCAGATTCCCTTGAATTCTTATCTTTTTTTTATCCCTATATTTGATGACATTGGTAGTTTAGTTGTTTAATTTGTCATATTATGTATTATTGAAACTACTGTGCTTTTGTTATAATTACTCTAATACGGGCAATCACGCTATTTTGTGCAATGATATTCACTTGTTTTTCTTGTTTTGGTTTATGCTGTGTTGCCAAGTGGCATGAGTTAATGTTGCTGACCTTCTTTTTGGATGTGCTTTTTTTGTTATTCTTTTCGATAATTCCAAAAGGGGGAAGTTATATGTAAATATGAGGGAGGAATAAAATCGAATTGATATGTTGTGTTGTGCATGAAAGATAGCTCTACTTCGCAGGGGGAACGTTGCTGATAATACGTTGATTAGAGGTCTGATCTGCAAGGAAACATGTGAGGAATCTGGTTCTCAAGTGTTATATTAATTTTGGGTTTGTCATCATCAAAAACGAGAAAATTGATAAGTTATGGTATTTTGAGTTTTGATGATTTGCCAAACAGTCTTGAGGAACCAGTTGTGATCAGTTCCTTAGGTTTGGTTCTTAGGAGATATGGCTGACTCCTAGGGGGAACAATATGGAGATCTAGTTCTCATGGGGAATATCAATTCTAAGTTTGTCATCATCAAAAAAGGAAAAATTGATAGGTTACAAGTACTTTGGGCATAAGCACTTTACTTTATGTTTTTATGATCTTACAAACTTATCATCGAGAACTAGATAAGGAACCTGTTACACATTTACAAGATCTTGAGATCACAAAGTTTCAGGTTGGGATCCAGCGTGGGATATAACTCAACTCTTCAAAGTGGAACGAAAAGCTGAGGGAACATGTCCCTATCAGTTCCTGAGGAGATTGTATGAAGTCAACTCTCCAGCAAGAAAGTTATTGCATGCACACGCTACTATACATGAATAATGCAATAGTCAACTTTCTATGGAAGGCTTTTTACCTGCCTTGCTTTCATCATTGTAAATGATGTCACACATATATAAATACAATCTAGGATGGTAAAACAACTCACTTCATGAGAGAACCAGATAAAGGACCTGAAGCATGCCTGGAACAATCATTCAACTTAATCGACTCAAGATAATCTGGGCAATGTGCCTTTAGATTCACAAGAACCAAATTAGGGACCTGATCCATTGGTTTTCCCCTGATAGAAGTATGAGTCAACTATACAACTGGAACAACTGCAGAAAGTGAGTTCCTGCAACTGTGCACGCGACAGTGCAACAGATAGTGCAACAGTCACTTCCCATTGGGAAGAGGCATGTACTAACCAAGATTTGACATCACCATCCATGGTGATGTATTTTGTAGTATAACAACCTGGTGCAAGGCACAAGACTTTCTACTTGAGCATTTTTAGCGATATTCTCTCAAGTGCTAGAAACACCTCTCTCAAGAACAAAATTGCTCCAACCTCAAGGACCAGATCCAAGATTGAAGATATCTTAAGTCATTAGATTTGTTGAGTCTTTGTTATTTGTTTTTCATTGTAACTCCTATCCTGCTTTCTTAGAAGCTTTGTTTTAGGAAACTCAAAATCATAAACTTTTAGAGTTTGTGTTGTGACTAGAGTTAGTCATAAGTTAATGTCTCTATAACTAGTGAGTCACAAAGTGACTTGTGGTAAGTGTATCACAAGTTAGTTGAGTTAAAGTCTTTGTAACTAGTGAGTGACAAAGTAGCTTGTGGTAAACGTATCACAAGTTAGTTCAGTTGAAGTTTTTGTAATAGAGTTATTACAAAGTGGCTTGTAATATTGTGTGTTTACAAGTTAGTGAAGTTGAAAGCCTACAAGTGTAGGTCGTGGTTTTTGTCCCCTTGAGTTTGGATTTTTCCACGTAAAAATAATTTATGTTCTTTATTTACTGCCGAGTTACTGTGGGAACAATTAGAGAACCTGATTCCCTATACTGGTTAGTTTTATAGTCAGTTGCTTACAGTGAGTAACTGATATAGAATCTGGTTCGCTATACAATCTGGTGGACGCTTTGTTTCTATCATTGGAAAATGCTTATTTTGATACTTTAATTTGTTGATTTATATATCATGGACAAAAAAGGTTACAAAATTCCCCTAACGTGTTAAAACTGGCTTAAATTTACCCTCATTTCACTTATTGGGCGATAATTGCCTTTAACGTTAATTTTACGTAAAATGCGAAACATCAAAAGGACGGGGGACAAACAAATTTTAAGTTTGTGAAAGCTTTTTGAAGTTTGTTCATTTTTTAGGATGTGAGACCATTATTAAAATGATTTCTACCAATAGTTGTTGAATTGACCTTAAAGCTTTCCATTGATGTGATCATAGCTTATTGTTGTATAGGTCAAAATTCACCTAATAATATTCGAAATAATATTATCAAGGAGGAAGAATTCTCGAGTCGTCATTACCTGAGGTGATCCACGAAGCAGAAATACTCGTAACCAAAGAACCGACGGGAGTAGTGATCGAGGTGACGATAAAGGGAATATTATAGCGAATAAGATTCTGTAGGGAGTATTCTAGCAAATATTCTCTTTAGTTTGTACTATTAGGGTTTGTTGGAAATGTGTCTCATATATATAGAAAGGTCATTAATTTAATTATTTGAACCAAGGATTACATGTTTTTGGTCAATTAATTTGGCACCGTCTGAGAGAATTTTCTAGTTAAATTTTTAGTTTCTTCTAGATCTATTACTAACACGAATCACTGACGTAAAAAGAAAAGAAGAAAGAACAAGAACTCCTTTCTTTGTGTGCACAAATCCCAATATGGGATGTAACAGGGAAGGGAGGACGAGGATAATAGGTGACCTCCCGACCAACCTCACAAACATCATTAATGAAAGCTCTTAAATAGTAGACGGAGACGCAACGCCCCATGCCTCCGCCGAGCAAGGTGGATCACCTCCTCCTCACTGCTGCATCACCAAATCTCTGGGTAAGGGAGACTCCACGTCTGTGGCAGAGGAGACACCCTCAGCCGTAAAAAAAACTCCTTGAGGCGTAGCTAACCTACACACTAACTAGCGTCTTCCATAATCCTGCCGGGACACGACTACAAAAAATGCAAGAACTTGCATTATACAACCAGCGAACGAGCAACACACCCAACTCCATCCTCCTCCAACAATAGGTATTATTCACAATGTCGTTAATAGTAAAAGTGACGATGCTCTCGCAACCATTCTAAAAAGGATAGAGGAAATGGAGAATGAGAACAGAGCACTCCGTGATCAAATGAAAGAACACCAAGAAAGGGTCGATACGATACCAAGCTCCCCTAAGCTTTGGCCAAAGAGAGATGCCCGCCTATTCGTCGAGTAGCCTTATAGTTAGAGCTTTCAAAAAGGGCTTGGCCTGTAAGGCCAGCCAAACCTAGCCCGCTACTTAGGTAGGGTTAGGTTGGATTTTATTTAACCCATTTAAAACTAAAGCTTATAAGCCCGCCCCAAGTCAGCCCTTGAGGCTTGACCAAGGTTGGGATTGGGCTGGACCGAGGCCAAAACTTAATTAAATTGAATCTATTGGCTATTTTTAGTTTAACTGATTGGGTGGGTGGTCATTTGGGTTAGTTCTTCTTTAAATATTTGGTATTTAAAATAAAAAGTAAAAACTAAGAAAAACTAACAACTTTAATCCCCATTCTCCAACCTTAGATTGCTCATATACCCATCCATATCAACTAAAATTTAGATTTTTGATATGCATGTAATATGACCTGATTATTGGTTTTTTTGCTTAATTAACAACGAACTAGGAAAGTTTTAAGTGGCCAATAATAATTTTTTTCAAAAGAAAATATTATTTTAAGTGATCAGTGATCAATTTGGTTAGTTTAATATATTATTAATAATTAAATTGTTCTTTGGTATAGAAAAAGGTCAAGTTTTAATACCCAAAGAAAATTGACAATACTAGCAAATTTCATGAATTTTAAAAATTTTATGGACTATAACAATGAAATCAACAAATGATGTTAAACCTAAATTAAAAAATCTCAACATATAAACTTATTGAAGCAATTCATGAACCTAAGGAAAGTGAAAAAAATATTTAAAAAATATTTATGTAATATTAAAAAAGAAGAGCTAGAGATATAGAGAATTTGTATTCCAGTTACGAGATTCCTTGTCAAATATCAAGATTCTTGTACGCTCTAAACAATCTGAAGTCGTTCATATGTCACGAATGTCACACCTCCTTTTGGCGCGTCGCGGGAGCGCGGGGGGGAGTTTTTTCCAATTAAAGGTCAATCGAAACGGGATTATTATTAAGAGATTCAGAGTCGCCACTTGGGAGATTTATGGTGTCCCAAGTCACCGGTT
>MDKF010375576.1:0-26123 GCA_026770625.1 Nicotiana glauca | reverse complement strand
ATATATATATATATATATATATATATATACACTAAATTTCTTAAAATAAATACATAATTTAGATTAAAATTACCGAATTTGACCGAATTCGTAAGCTATAGTCTAGCTTCGTCTTAATCATGGTCAAAGCACTTTCAAAGGTTAAAACAAATTAAGGAATTATTATGCAGTTATTTCTACTTAGCTAGCTATAGTCTCAACTTTCTTTACAAGCTATGTCAAGCTTACATTACAAGTAGAAGTTGAAAAAAAATGTTTTATTTATGTTGGGTATTTTGGCTCAATGTGAAAGTCCTTATGCTAACACATGAGCTCCTTTTCCCATGCACTTTCCATCTATGTTTTCATTAGAAATGAAACAAGATTAGTATATTATTTTGTTTAATTATTTATAAATTACAAACACCAAGATATTCCCTGTTAAATGTTTTCTCTAGGTGTTATTTACCAGAGATAAGATGATAAGACCTAGGGCAGATAAAACAATTATTTCTCTCCACATGCATGTCATGATAATGGCAAGTGTAACCATAATCAAACTTAAAACTTTTATGGTCAAATGTCTTCCTTTTCCTTTCTGATACTATATTATGATAATAATAATCATAATAAAGAATCATCACACATGAAACAAAATTCAAATCTTATAGACGTAAAAATTATAATTTTTAAAAAAAAAGTACGTAGGATTTTGAAGTTAAGTTGGAAAATAGTATTTTACTTAAAAAAGAATATTGTAAATTTGTAAGTAGGAAAAAAATTCCCGAAAAACTTGAAAAAGTGGTTAAAACAGGCCATTTTTTTCTTTTCAAAAAATCTTCAAAATTTTATAGACAAACATATTTTTTTAAAAAGAAATAAAAAAAAAATCTATGGAAAACGGGTCCTTTCTTGTTTGGTTGACCCCTCAATCTGACCAAATCAAATGATAACGTTCAGAGTTTAGAGCAAAGTTTATTAAGTTTAGCTGAATACATATTTTTAACGCAAATTATTATATATTTAGAAAAAATTATATATACATATAATAATATTGGACTCTTTTTAAATTTATGGAGGTTACTGTTATATAATTCACAAAAAGTCTATGGTTATTTATTATGGTATAACATTCATAGTTATTCTAGTTTAACTATGAATGGTGTAACACAAAAGTTACTTAATTATCTTTCTTAAGCCTAACAGCCTAACTAATAGAAATATAAAAGTGGCTGAAAATGCTATTTTCGACCGGAAAAGTGACGTGACCGTCTTAATTTACTTAATAAAATAAGCCATTCAATCAATCCCTTTTAATTAACATTCACATTTGAACTTAACCCAACCAAGAGGGAGAATTCATATAAGGATACATGTTTATATAAGTTTTAATATTTCTATCCAAATATAACTATTTGTTTATAGAATCAACTCCGATATACTTTATATTTGTTAGTTACTCAGACATATGCTAACATCCAATTCTAGCATGTCTGAGTTTAAATTATTGAATATAATGGAAGAAATGAAAAGCAGTGAAATAGCTTTAAAATCAACTAAGCTGGAAATATCCAGAAATGAGTCAAGTTAGTTAAAAAGCTGTTAAGTAAGTTAAGTTAGTTAGAGCTGTTAGATTAGCGGTTAAATTATATAATTCATATCTGCAAATTAGAACTAGAAATCAGTAGATAATCTTGCTCTATATATATGGATGTAATACAATTCATAATACATGAAATAAGATACAAATCTTTCAATCTAATTGAGTTGTTCTTCTCTCCCTATCTCTTCTTCATTTTCTTTCTCTGTTTCTTCTTCAATTCTTCTCCCTTTTCATCTGCTGATTATATTCTTGCATTCACAATCGATATAGTTTGATCCATGTATGAATTTCTATATGGTATCAGAGCTCTCCGCAATCAAATCACACTCGCAAACTCTGAAACTTTTACAATTCTCAAGCAGTTCTTAAAAATCTGCAGAAACTAAAAGGGAAGAAGCAGAATTGGTATCAAGTTGAATATCTGGAAAACAATTCTTGAAACATGGCGATCAATGGTGCAGAAAATCTGGAAACTGTGAATGGAATACCTGTCAATCAAATCGATGCAGGCTCAACACAAAATACACCAGGAACCTTGCCTTCTATAGATCATAACCACCCATTGTATCTACATTCAACAGATGTAAGTGGCATTTCTCTCATTTGTCTACAGTTAACTGGTTCTGAAAATTACTCACTATGGAGTAAATACATGAGAATTGCCTTACTAGGAAGAAACAAGCTAGGTTTTGTCGATGGCTCTTGGAAGAAAGAAAGTTTAAGGGAAGAACTATGGTACCAATGGGAAAGGTGTAATGCTATAGTTCAATCTTGGATTATGAATACCGTGTCTAGCAATCTTTTAGGAGGAATGGTGTATGCTGATAGTGCTTAAGATGTGTGGGAAGATCTTAAAGAAAGATTCAATAAAGTTAATGGATCTAGATCATTCAGTTTACATCAAGAAATTGTGAAGCTAACACAAGGAACTGCTTCTGTAGCAACCTACTTCACTAAGCTTAAAGAACTGTGGGTTGAATTGGAAGCTTTAGTGCCACTACCTGGGTGCAAATGTGATAAATCAAGAGAATTTGTTCAGTATCTTCAACGACAGAAATTGTATCAATTCTTAATGGGATTGAATGATAACTATCCACAGGCTAGAAGTCAAATCCTTTTGATGACTCCTCTGCCTTCAGTAAATCAAGCATATGGTATGATAGTAAGTGATGAAGCACAAAAGGCTGTGGGAGCATCCTCTAATTCAATTGGTCTGTTGGGTACTATGCCCAATCTTGATTCTGTGGTTATGTATTCTAAGACTGGATATCAACCTCAGAAGTTCAGGAAAAATGGTGGTAATCTATACTGTGATCATTGCAAAATATAAGCTAAAAGGATATCCTCAAGATTCTAGGTTCAAAAAGAGAGGGGGTGCTGGTAGTTCTGTAGCTTACAATGTACTCTCTCAAGAAGCAAGTGAACAAATGACACAGCTGGATAATCAAGGAAATAACAAAACAAGCAGGATGCATTACACAGATACACCTTCACAACAAACACAAATGCCAGGACAAATGACTCAAATAGGAGTGTGTGCCTTCACTCAATCTCAATATGATCAGATTGTTCAGATGCTAAATCAAAGCCATCAACAAAGTACAAACTCAAACACTGGCTCTTCAGCCAATGTAGCAGGTACAGAACCAGGTATTTGCAGCAGTAAAGTTATGTTAGTATCCAAAATTTTCAAAGATTGGATCATTGACACAGGTGCAACAAATCGCATGGTTTCTGATATAAATATGTTAGACAAAGCTTTTTTACTAAAAGATGCTAATGGGAAAAATATGCAGTTACCAAATGGTGAAATATCAAAAGTAACACACATTGGTTCAAGCAAAATTTCTGATAATAGCACTCTAACTAATGTCTTTTTACTAACTCAATTTAAATACAATCTTATGTCAGTATAACAGGCTACAAAACAATTGAATTGTGTAGCTGCCTTTTATCCTAACTTTTGTGTTTTTCAGGATCTTTACAATGGCAAGGTGAAGGAGATTGGTAAAGAGGATGATGGGCTATATCTGCTATTAAACAAATCAACTGGAAAACTTGGAGGAACATAATTAAATGCTCATGAAGTTACTACTATTAGTATAGAAGAAATAAAACTATGGCATATGAGATTTGGTCATATAGCTAGTACTACTTTGAAAAAAATTTTGCCTGCTAACAGCAAGGATATAACAGAAACTATAGATAAGTGTAGTATATGTCCATGTGCTAAACAATGTAGACTTCCTTTTCCTACTAGTTTGAATAGAAGCAGTGCTAAGTTTGATATTGTTCACATGGATGTATGGGGACTTTACAAAGTACAAACCTTTGATGGAAATAAATACTTTCTAACCATAGTAGATGATCATACTAGAATGACTTGGGTGTACTTACTAAAACTCAAATCTGATGCTTGCATTGTTATTCCTTTCTTCTTAAACTATGTTCAAACTCAGTTCAATACTTTAGTCAAAATAGTTAGAACTGATAATGGTACTGAATTTATTAATGAAACCTGTAACAACATCTTCAAGCAATTAGGGATAATACATCAGAGGTCATGTGCCTATACACCACAACAAAATGGCATAACAGAAAGAAAACATAGACATATTCTAGAAATAACAAGAGCATTTAGATTTCAAGCAAATATTCCTCTGAAATTTTGCGGACACTGTGTACAAGCTGCAGTATATCTCATTAATAGACTACCATCATCTGTGATAAAAATATCTCCCTATGAAAAAATATATCATAGAAAACCTTCTGTTAACCATTTGAGAGTAATGGGATGTCTTTGCTATGCAAAGAATATTTCTGAGACTGACAAACTTCAATCCAGAACTAGAACAAGTGTTCTAATGGGATGCTCAGAAGTACAAAAAGGTTACATATTATATGATATCACTAACAAGTACTTCTTTGTCAACATGGATGTTAGTTTTAGAGAAGATGTATTTCCTTTTAAATGGTATACTACTGAAAGTCCTATATTTAATAACACTATAACAGAAGAATCTCAAACAGATCAACAAATTTTACAAGTGTTGGAGCAACAGACTTCCTCTAGCAGCTGCCAAGAATCATGGAGAAATCAACATTTACATATCTCTACAACAATACCTCTATCTGAGAATACTACAGATACACAGTCTACATTACAGACACAAGTCAATGCAGACATACCACCTATACCAGCAATTACAAGGGAACCAATAGTTCAACAATTGCCAATCCAGTCTGCTCCAAAGCAAAAACAAAGAATGGAACTTAGCAGGAAGTCTACAAGAACTTCTAAACCACCAATATGGAAAAAAAATTTCATATCACTTAGTTTACATAATAAAACTAACTATCCAATTTCTGACTATGTGTCTTATGATAATATCTAAATATATTGCCTTTCTTGCAGCATTCTCATCAGTTACAGAACCACAATCCTATACTGAAGCAGCTCAAAATCAGCATGGATTGAAGCTATGCAAGCAGAAATTAAAGCTCTACAAGAAACAATACTTGGGAGATAGTAAACTTACCAGAAGAAAAAAAGCCAATTGGATGCAAGTGGATATACAAAGTCAAATACAAGGCAACAGGTGAAGTAGAAAGACATAAGGCAAGACTAGTAGCAAAAGGCTATAGTCAGTGTGAGCATGTAATTTTTGCCCTAAGCTAATTATTCCCAAAATTTCAAATAAACTAATTTTTTTATTATTTTACAATTTTTGTGTTATTTTCTGGTAATTGTTGCATTTTATTTGTGCATTTTAATTCATATGAAAATATACAAAAAAATACATTTGGCATTTGCATTTAGGATTTAATTTTATATTTTAGGATTAATTAGTGGTTGGTTTGTTTTAGAACAAAATATGAAGAAAATAACAACAACAACAACCCAGTATGATCCCACAAGTGAGGTCTGGGGAGGGTAATATGTACGCAGACCTTACCCCTACCCCGAGGGGCAGAGAGGTTGTTTCCAGGAGACCCTCGGCTCAAGACAGCAGCAAAAGATGATACATTAGTACTATCCATAAACTCATACTAAAATAACATAAAAATACATAACATAACAATACAATAACGAAATAACAGTAATATAGGAAATAAAGGAAATACGAAAAGGATGGAAGGTATACTAATATCCAATAGATACATCCATGTATCAATAGCTGATCAGTAGCATCCTAAGATCAACTCCTAACTGGCTAGTCTCACTCTAGTGCACTATAGAAATATCCCCAACTTCCCCCTAACCTACAACTTTTATGCTCGACCTCCACAAATCTCTGTCAAGGGCCATGTCCTCAGTAATCCTAAGACGCGCCATGTCCTGCCTGATCACCTCTCCCCAATACTTCTTATGTCTTCCTCTACCTCTCCTCGTGCCCACCACAACCAATCGCTCACACCTTCTCACCAGTGCATCAGTGCTCCTCCTCTGAATGTGCCCGAACCATCCGAGTATTGCTTCCCGCATCTTGCCCTCCATGGGGGCCATGCCCACTTTCTCTTGAATATCTCCATTTCTAATCTTATCCATCCTTGTATGCCCGCACATCCACCTCAACATCCTCATCTCTGCTACTTTCATCTTCTGGATGTGTGAATTCTTAGCCGCCCAACACTCGGACCCATACAACATGGCAGGCCTAACCACTGCTCTATAAAACTTACCTTTTAATAATGGTGGAACTTTTTTGTCACACAGGACTCCCGTTGCTAACCTCCACTTCATCCACCCCACCCCTATACGGTGTGTGACATCCTCGTCGATCTCCCCGCTCCCCTGAATAACTGACCCAATGTACTTGAAACTATCCCTCTTAGGGATGACTTGAGATTCAAGCCTCACTTCCACTCCCGCTTTCGTCGGCTCGGCCCCAAATTTGCACTCCAGGTATTCCGTCTTCGTCCTGCTCAACCTGAAACCTTTAGACTCAAGGGCATGTCTCCAAACCTCTAGCCTCTCGTTGACGCCGCGTCGTGTCTCATTAATTAGGACTATGTCATCAGCAAATAGCATGCACCATGGCACATCCCCTTGAATATGGTGCGTTATGGCATCCATCACCAAGGCAAATAGGAAAGGGCTGAAAGCAGACCCTTGGTGCAACCCCGTAACAACCGGAAAGTGCTCGGAGTCGCCTCCTACTGTCCTAACCGGAGTCTTAGCTCCATCATACATGTCTTTAATTACCTTAATATAGGCTACCGTGACCCCTTTAATTTCTAAGCAGCTCCATAAGACCTCCCTAGGAACCCTGTCATACGCTTTCTCTAGATCGATAAACACCATGTGGAGATCCTTCTTCTTATCCCTGTATTGTTCCACCATCCTCCTAATAAGGTGGATAGCTTCTGTGGTAGATCGACCCGACACGAACCCGAATTGGTTGTCTGAAATAGATATCGTCCTTCGCACTCTCATCTCTACCACTCTCTCCCAGACTTTCATGGCATGACTCAATAATTTGATACCCCTATAGTTGTTACAGCTCTGGATATCGCCTTTGTTCTTATACAACGGAATCATTATACTCCACCTCCATTCTTCAGTCATTCTATTAGTCTTGAATATAACATTAAACAACCCAGTAAGCCATTCCAAGCCTGCTCTACCCACACACTTCCAAAGTTCAATCGAAATTTCGTCTGGCCCAGTAGCTCTGCCCCTTCTCATCTTACGCATTGCCTCTCTGACCTCATCGACCTCAATGTCCCTACAAAAACTTAATTCATAGGGGGTGTCGGCATTCCTCAATTCACCTAGTACAATATCCTGATCTCCTTCTTCATTTAGAAGTTTATGAAAGTAAGTCTGCCATCTCTTCTTAATCTGGTCATCCCTCATCAAAACTTTATCGTCCTCATCTTTTATGCACCTCACCTGGTCCAGATCCCGAGCCGTCCTCTCTCTCACCTTAGCGAGTCGGAATAACTTCTTCTCCCCGCCTTTGTTCCCTAGTTCTTCATACAGATGAGCAAAAGCTGCCATCTTAGCCTCCGTTACTGCCATCTTAGCCTCCTTCCTTGCTACCTTATATCTCTCACTATTCGCTCTCTTCTCTTCCTCGCCAGTGCTCCCTACTAACCTCATGTAAGCCGCCTTCTTCGCTTCCACTTTACCTTGGACAACTGAATTCCACCACCAGTCCCCTTTGTGTCCACTGGCACGACCCGAAGATATCCCCAACACCTCTCTCGCTGCCTTCCTTATACAATCCGTCGTCGTCGACCACATAGTGTTTGCGTCCCCACTACTTCTCCAGGATCCCATTGCCGCTAACCCTCCTTCCAACTCCTGAGCTTTATCCTTAGTCAAGGCACCCCACCTAATCCTCGGGCGGCCTCGTATTGACCTCTTCTTCCTACTTATCATGATGCCAATGTCTTTCATTTTTAATTGTTTTAATTGTGAATTGGTCACGAAATAGGATTTAAACAATTTTAGGAATTAATTAGCTTAACTTGGAAATATATTAGGTCTTTAGTTTTATTTTAGCATTTTTATAAAATTAGAAAAATATAAAAAAATATATATACAAAATGAAAACAAAGTAAATAAAGAAATAAAAGAGAAAAGCAAAAAGAAAGTAATTAAAATGAGGTTGTCTTAAGAAACACCCAAAATTGGGCCAAAATTAATTCATAGCCCAAAGCACCCCACGCCCAAACCACCCCAGGCCCAAATCCCATTCCCAATACCCGGTCCGGTCCAAAGAGGCGCCAAACGACGTCGTTTGGCGTGAGGAAATCTGGACCACTCATCTCCCAAATCCAACGGCCCATAATGGTTCTTAGATTTTTAATATAACTGTAACCCTAGAAACATTTTCGTCTTCCTCGTACACTCCCCTGTAACGCCACCAGCGCCGCCGCCGGAGAAAACGCCACTAGCGCCGCCGCCGGAGAAAACGCCACCATCTCCGGTGGCTCTCAAATTCACACCCTTAGACTGCCTCAATGCCCTCATCACAAATATCATATTAGTTCCTTTCGAATCCCACTGGACCGTCTCGAATATTCAGATTTGTTACTGCCATCTCTGCTGTCCACGGTGGCGACATCGCCCAAATCGGTCCAAATTCACACCACTGAACCTCCTCCATCTCCTCATCACCAATCCGTAAATAATCCTCTTAAAAACATGATTGAGCCCCTCGAATTTCAAATCCAAAATCGGTAAAAAACCCTAATTCATCCCATTGATTTCAAAGGAACGCATCAGGGTCTCCTTGCTTCCCTCACGAGGAATCCGATGTCATTGGCCTCGAACTTCATTGAAGGCAGTCGAGTTTGAATTTGGAAATTTTCCAGTGAGTCTTCTTTTTCTTTATTTTTTCATTCTTTATTTTTGTTCTTGTTTTGTTGAAGTCTGCTTCCTTCTATGTTAATTGAGTCTCTTGGTTCTGTTTTTATTTCCTTTTCATAATTCTTTTAGAATATGGGTCAGCTTAATTGAGTTTATTTGCTTGGATTTTATGTTTGGTTAATCGATTTATTGTTTTAAGGCTGATTGTTCACTTAACTCAATGAGTTTCTTCTCTGTGGATTAATATGATTGTTATGACTAACTGATGCCATTGTATTATAGGTTCTTTCTTATTCATCTGTTATTAGTTAGATTAGTGTAGTTTAATGTGGATTTCTAAGTCTGTTGGTTTTGTTTAGTCTATAACTAGACAATGGTGAATTAGGATTCTTAATTGAGATTCAATTCAAAGCTTAGGAAGCAGTTTGATTGTAGCAGTAATTTTGAGTTGAAGCTCAGGGGTAATTGGTAGGAGTGTTCATAAAAACCCAAAAAACCGAACCAAACCGAAAACCAAACCAAACCGACCAAAAAACCCGATACTTTTTGGTTTGGTTTGGTTTTGGTTTTGAATTTTAAAAACCGATCAAATTTGGTTTGGTTTTGGTTTTAATCAGAAAAAACCAAACCAAACCGACTATAAGAGTAGCTATTTCAAATTTATTATTACACCTATATATATGTATATTGTTATACAAAGTTTTAAAAAAATTATGATAAATGTCAATAGTTTGCACTTTTAATATAGTTCTTTACCTTTACATTATAGTTTGATTGGTAGTTTTCTTTTGTTTAGTGTAAGAATCCATTTCGTGTTAAAAATAACATATTTTTAATTGAGTCCTTAAATTATTCATCACTATTTGATTCAATTATCATCAATATATCTTGGTAAATAATAGATTTCTCAAAGGGCAATTGATTTGATAGTGTTACATTGAAAATGTGGTCGCTGAAATATGTGTTTGGTAGTGTATGTCTTACATTTAAGAAAAAACCGACAAATAACCGAAAAAACCGAAAAACCGACATAAACCGAATCGAGAAAAACCGACTTAATTGGTTTGGTTTGGTTCTAATATTTGAAAAACCGACTTACTTGGTTTGGTTTCTTTTTGGGGAAAAATCGATCCAAACCGAACCATGAACACCCCTGGTAATTGGGGTATTTAAGGAATGAAGAATCTTTAGTAACTGATCTAGAATTTCCTAGAAAGTTCTAGGCAGGGGTCAAAGTGGAATATTAGGAGAAGTGGTGTGATAACTTGAATAACAAGTCACCACTTTAGGGACTAAAAATGCAAAGAGGAGGTCTGAAGTTTGGCCTATAAATTGGCATCTTAGCTGTCTTAGAAGGGAGCAAGTTGGGAGCCTCACAAATCCCCCCCAAGACCTCTCCTATAAGTCTTCACCAGAAAATTCGAAATTCAAATTCAAGTCTTAGATCTAGTATTTCAAAAACCAAAAACCATAAAAAACCTTCAAAAAATCAAAAAACAAACTGTTCCATTGGAATTTGTAGTTTAATTCAAGCTTAGTTGCTAGTTTGCTTCTCTTAGTTCCTTATTTGGCAGCTGAAGTTCAGAAACTGCTTTGATTTGGTTTTCAAGTCAGATTGGGGTTTAGTTGAGTTATTGGTTGTTTGTTTCTGATTGTTGGATGATTTTGGAATGCCTAGGTTCAATTGCAAGCTCATTTGAGTTCAGTCGAGTTGTTTGTGATCGAAGTCCTGTTTCTGTTTGATTTCGGACTTTTACTGAATTGCTGAATTCATTTCTGGGTTGTTGCTTGTCACTACTGCTGACTCCTTCTTCTTCTTATATTTCCAACTTCTAAGTACATATTCGAATCACGATTTGGTGTAGCTTTTGAGTTGAAATGCTGAAATGAAAGGCTTATTCGTTTACTTCTGGAATATGGGTATTCAAACTGTCATAATAGAATAGATACTAGAAGATGAATATTTGTTTAGGATTACTTTCAGTTTACATTGAATGACTAGACTGAAGACCGGGTTGTATAATTTGAACTATTTTGGACTATTAAATCTGTGGTTGTCCAGCCGTAGCCTTAGTATGGTTTAGTGCTGGTTTTAGTTTTACGTTTTGTTGATAAGTAGAAAATCAAAATTGGTTTGGATTCACAATTGACTTCGAGGTCAGCATATGATATCCACGTTAATTTTGATTTCAAGCTGAAGAGGCGTCTCAAACAACCTTGTATTGCAGTAGCTAATACCAGTAAATTCACATTCATTACTATTTTTGTTAAAACTCAATTCACATTTCTTAGTTTGATTTGCCTTTAGTAATATCCAGAAGTTCAGTAGTAGATAAATAGTTTAACAACAAATCTGAATTCCAATCCAATCTAGTCGGTTTAGATGTACAATTATTTTGAATTTTATTGAGATGAGCATATAAATGTGTCAAGCGTTGATCTGAATAAATGTGGAACGACTCCATTATTTGCAAGTTAATAAGCCTAAAGCTGAAACTGGGCCAACGTTGCAAGGTCCAACATTGCTATAAGTCACCATTCTTTAAATTATATTAGGCATGCGGGGTATTAATTCGCAAATGTAAAATTTGGGTTTCAAATTAGGTGGCGGGTTCAAATTACAAGGGTCCTCCCTTTTGTTTGAATTCGGACTTGAGTTTGGGGCTTGAATTTATACATGCCCATTAATTAGCCCTTCTAGAGACAAAAAAAAAATAATAAATAGAAAATTATAGTTACATTAGTATTGGCCTTAAAATAAATATGAGACGAGCCTCGTCAAACTAAAATGCATAAATCGCGGGGCCCCCATTAAATGCTTAATTAAAATACTTAGAATTTGGGGCGTGCCGTTTAGTGAATTTCACGGCCCTCCGCAAAGATAGTAACACGTTAGTCGCTGTAGGCGCGCTTTAAATAATTTTACCTTCTTAAATACGGGTGTGTATTTCATGCAACCCAAATCCAAATCCCAAAACGTTGAATAAGAATCTGTCGAGGATCCGGGTGCATTTTATGTGACATGATCCGAAAATACGTTCTTAAACGACGTTCACTTTCTTAAAAATTGACTAATAGCGGTAAATAATTCTAAAATTGCATTATAGGTTTTAACATGTATAAAAATCAAATTTTAGCCAAATATAGTAGTTGAGCGACCGTGCTAGAACCACGGAACTCTTCTCCCGGGTTAACAGAATTCCTTACCCAAATTTCTGGTTCGCGACTGTAATACAGAGTCAAACCCTTTCCTCGATTCGGGATTCAAACTGGTGACTTGGGACACCATAAATCTCCCAAGTGGTGACTCTGAATCTCTTAATTAATGAATCCCGTTTCGATTGTCCTTTAATTAGAAAAACTCCTTTTATTATACCCTTCGCGGGGTGTAGTAGAGAAAAAAGGAGGTGTGACAGTCAGCAAGAAGGTATAGACTACCAAGAGACTGCAAGAAGCTATAGTCACTGTAATCAAAATGGTCACAGTGAGATCAGTTTTATCTATAGCAACTGCAAGAAGTTGGCACATATATCAAATGGATGTATACAATGCATTCCTACAAGGAGATCTTACTGATGAGATTTATATGACATTACCACAGGGATTTCAGAGTCAGGGGGAGAATAAAGTATATAGACTCATAAAATCCCTGTATGGTCTAAAGCAGGCACAAAGACAATGGAATGCCAAATTAACAGAAGCTTTGCTAAGGTTTCAGTTTGTTCAGAGTAAATATGATCATTCCCTGTTCATTAAGAAAACAGACAGAGGTACTACAGTGGTACTCATTTATGTTGATGATATGCTAATAACAGGTGACAACTTAGAACTCATACAAGATGCTAAAACTGCACTATAAAATGCCTTCAAGATAAAGGACTTGGGTGAACTAAAGTACTTTCTAGGGATTGAATTTGCAAGGTCAGAAAAAGGAATATTAATGCATCAAAGAAAGTATGCATTAGAAATAATATCTAAGCTTGGTCTTTCAGCTGCAAAACCAATAGGAACACCTATGGACTGTAACTCAAAGCTCACAACCAAGGAATATGATGAACATCTATCAACTATCTCAAGTACTAAGGATGAAGTCATATCTGACATAGGCTCATATCAAAGACTCATTGGAAAGCTCTTATATCTCACAGTCACAAGGCCTGATATTGCTTACAGTGTGCAGAACCTAAGCTAATTCTTGCAACAACCAAAAGAATCTCACATGGAAGCTGCCCACAGAATAGTTAAATATGTCAAAAATGAGCCTTGTCTAGGAGTACTCTTATCAAATAAACAACAAGATAACATCACAGCTTTCTGTGATGCTGATTGGGCAGCATGTCCACAAACAATGAGGTCAGTTACTGGTTTCTTGGTAAAGATTGGAGATTCAATTGTGTCATGGAAATCAAAGAAACAAACTACAATTTCAAGAAGTTCTGCTGAATCTGAATATAGAAGCATGGCCTCAGCAGTAGCAGAACTGACATGGATACTAGGAATGCTCAAAGAAATTGGATTCAAAGTTCAACTTCCTGTAACTATATACAGTGACAGCAAAGCTGCAATTCAAATTGCAGCTAATCCAGTCTTCCACGAAAGAACAAAATACATTGAAATAGATTGCCATTTCATAAGAGAGAAAATACAACAAGGTCTAGTGAAGATAGAATACATACACACCACTGAACGACCAGCCAACATACTTACTAAAGGACTAAACAAAGCGCAACACATGTATCTAAGGTCCAAGCTAGGATTGCTCAATATCTTTACACCACCTAGCTTGAGAGGAGTATTGAATATAATGGAAGAAATGAAAAGAAGTGAAATAGCTTTAAAATCAACTAAGCTGGAAATATCCAGAAATGAGTCAAGTTAGTTAAAAAGTTGTTAAGTTAGTTAGGTTAGTTAGAGCTGTTAGATTAGCGGTTAAATTAGATAATTCATATCTGCAAATTAGAACTAGAAATCAGTAGATAATCTTGCACTCTATATATGGATGTAATACAATTCATAATACATGAAATAAGATACAAATCTTTCAATCTAATTGAGTTGTTCTTCTCTCCCTATCTCTTCTTCATCTTCTTCATTTTCTTTATCTGTTTCTTCTTCAACTCTTCTCTTTTTTCTTCTGTTGATTATATTCTTGCATTCACAATCGATATAGTTTGATCCATGTATGAATTTCTACATAAATAAACAAAATAACATTTCTGTATCCTTCTTGTTCTCATTTTTTCCTATTAATTTTAAGTCAAATAAGGAATTTATTAAGTCTTTATAGATATAAATACGTTCATACTAACTTAAACGTCTGCATTTCTTTCCCTAATGCTATGCTTGATCTTCGAATTTGTAAGGATCCAATAGGTCATCTTATGTCATCTTATGATTTAAAACTTAATTATATGTTTCGAGACCTTTAAAATCACATTTTATCCCTTTTCGATTTGCATGCGCAGTCCCCACGTGTTTTCGGAAAGCTTTTGTGTTGAAAGTTGATAAAAATAGGGATCTTCGGTTAAAAACTTCATTTGAGTTGACTTCCGTCAATATTTATTTTGTAAACGGACCCAGATTCTTATTTTGACAGTCTCGGTGGGTCCATATCAAAATTGGGACCTGGGCGTATGCTCGAAATCGAATTCGGAGGTCCCTAGTCCGAGTTATGAAATTTTGTTAAAAATTATAAGTCTAAAAATTTAATGGATTTTAAGAAATAGTTAATATTTGATCTTGTTGGTATCGGGTTATTAATTTGGTTTCAGAACCCGGTACATGTTCAATATAATAATTAAGTCATGTTCGTGAAATTTGGTGAGAAATGGAGTTGGTTTGATGTGATTCGGACGTCCGGTTGAGAAAATAGAAATTTCAAATTGTTCTTGAGAATTTCATTTGATTTGGTGCTAAATTCGTAGTTCTAGGTGTTATTTTGGCTATTTAATCATGCGAGTAAGTCCGTATGATATTTTAAGACTTGTGTGCGTGCTGGGTTTGGAGCCCCGACGGCTCGGGTGAGTTTCGGATAGGCTAGGAGTGAAAATATCACGACCCGAATTTCCCACCCTCGGGGGTCGTGATGGCGCCTATTCGTAGAAGCTAGGTAAGCTACGAAATGTAGAAATTCTAACTCATTCATTTAAATCCTTTTTAACAACTTGAATTAACAGGTAATCAATATTTTTAAAATTAACGATAAACAGAATTAAGCGGAAGACTTAAACAACTAAAAGTAACCAAGCCAGTACTACAATGCCAATATACTCCTCTACCCGGAATCTGGTGTCACAATATTCACGGGCTGTCTATGAGTACTACATACAAATATCTGAAAGAAATACAATCTGTCTCGAAATCTAATGAAAACAGAGTACGTAATAATATAGAAAAAGAACGTCGGGCCTGCGGACGCCTGCAAGACTACCTCGTGGTCTCTGGCTGGACTGAAGGCTGCTCCCTAAGTGCTACTGTCCAAATGCTGCTCTGGTATCTGCACATAGTGCAGAGTGTAGCCTCAGCACAACCGACCCCATGTGCTGGTAAGTGCATGGCCTAACCCCGGCGAAGTAGTGACGAGGCTAAGACTAGACTCAAGATAAACCTATGCAGTTATAATATATATGACGGAAAATAAACAGGAATAAAAAATTTAAATGGGAGGGGGTGCATGCTACAGGGAAAAATGTCAATTCCAGCAGGAAATTAAGAGAAATATGAGAGAACAATTCAAAATTTACAAGAAAATAATAATAATATGTTGCGGCGTGCAACCTGATCCCTTATCATTTAACACTATTACGACGTGCAACCCGATCCATTTATATCACTTTGCGGCGTGCAACCCGATCCAATATAACATTATTGCGGCGTGCAACCCGATCCAATATAACATTTGTTGTGGCGTGCAACCCGATCCAATATAACATTTGTTTCGGCATGCAACCAAATCCAATATCATATTTGTTGCGGCGTGCAACCCGATCCGTATTTAGTATTGTTGTGGCGTGCAACCCGATCCAATATATTTAAATACCTTTAGCAACAACCATACCAAGAGTCCCGGCAAGGGATCAACAATAAACTACACTATCCCGGCAAGAGAGAATCAGCTATAACCAATCTTAACCCAACTTCTACTCATCTCAGCTAACACGAATACTCAATCCTAAGTAATTTCCACGAAAACAAACCTAAATTTTGCTCAATATCAAGAATAATCAATTAAAGCATCCGTAGTACGATTTAAGAACACAACAAATTGCAATTTAAGATTCATGGTCATGCTTGACACCAACATATAGATACTCGTCACCATGCCTATACGTCGTACTCAACAAGAAGCAAATAGAAAATAGGACACATCTCTTAATTCCTCAAGCTAAGGTAATACCAAACACTTACCTCAAACTTCCACAACCAAATCAAGACTTAAACACCGCCTTTCCTTTCGAATTCGACTCCAAATCAATTGTATCTAGACAGAATCGACTTAATAACATCAATAAACACTAAACAATCCAATTTCAATGCTTAATTATAGCTTTCTAATCATTCTTCCCAAAAGTCAAAAATCGACCCCGGGCTCGCTTGGTCAAAATACGAGGTTCGGACCAAAACTCGATCACCCATTTACCCACGAGCCCAAATTTATAATTTGTTTTGAAATCCGACCCCAAAACGAGGTCAAATTCCCAAATAATCAAAAAGCCCTAACTCTACCCAAATCCCTAATTTTCTACCATTAATCTCATGTTTAGGCCTAGAAATCTAGTGGGTGTTCATAAAAATGGAAGAAAATAAGTCAAAGATTACTTACCCAAAAGGTAATGGTGAAGAAGTTCTTCAAAAATCGCCCAAGAGGCGTGGAGAAGAAGAAGTATGTGAAAAAATGGGTTAAATCCCGTAATGCGTTCTATTTCAGGACTTTTAAAATAACTGGGCGGATTTGGTCATCGCTTTCGCGATGAGTTAGGTCTGACAGAACTTTGCGTTCGCGGAAGATGGCTCGCATTCGCGGAGAAGTACTCCTCGAGCCTTCGCGTTCGCGTCCAAGTGGTCACGTTCGCGTAGGTATAATTTTCCCTTCCCCCTGACCAGGCCACAAGACTTCACATTTGCGATACCAGGCCCACGTTCGCGAAGGGCAGACCCCCCCCCCCAAAGCATCGCGTTCGTGGCCTGGCTCTCGCGTTCGTGTAGTAGAAATTTTCCTTCAGCACAATTAACTCATCGCGTTCGCGAGGGTCCTCCCGCGAACGCGAAGAAGAAAATACCAGAATACCAACAACTGAAAACCTGCAACTTTTTAAGAGTTTAAAACCTTCTGAAACACATCCGAAACTCACCCCGAGCCCTCGGGTCTCCAAACCAAACATACGTACTAACTCAAAAACATCATATGAACTTATCCAAGTACTCAAATCACCAAAATAACATCATGAACATCGAATTAAACCTCAAACTAATAAAATTTCTCTAAACTTCTTTAAACTTTAATTTTTGCAATTAAGGTCCAAATCACAGCAAACGGATTCTGTTTCTTACTAAACTTCATAGAATTATCTTAAACCACATATAAGACCTGTACCGGGCGCCGTAACTATAATACGAGCCCGATACCAACATGTTCTGATTAAAATTCATTTCCAAATCCTTTAAACGATTTCAAAAGATAATTTTCTTTAAAAATTTATTTCTCGGGCTTGGGACCTCGGAATTCGGTTCCGGGCATACGTCCAAGTCCCATATTTTCCTATAGAACCTCCGAGACCATCAGATCACGGGTCCGGGTCCGTTTATCCAAAACATTGACCGAAGTCAAATTAATTCATTTTATAGTCAAAATTTATTATTTTTCACATATTTTCACATATAAGCTTTTCGGATATGCGCCCGGACTATGCATGCAAATGGAGGCGATGCTAAAAGATGTTTTTAAGTCCTCAAAACAAGAATTCAATTTAAAAGCAAGTGATGACAACCTTTTGGGGTCATCACATTCTCCACCTCTAAAACAATCGTTCGTCCTTGAACGGACGGAAGAAGGAAGTACCTGAGTCGGGGGAAAGATGGGGATAATGGCTCCGCATATCGGACTCGGACTCCCAGGTCGATGCCTCAGGAGGCTGACCTCTCCACTGAACACGAACAGAAGGAAAACTCTTCTATCTCAACTGACGAACCTGCCGGTCTAGGATAGCTACCGTCTCCTCCGCATAAGACAAGTCTTTGTCCAACTGGACAGTGCTGAATTCTAACATGTGGGATGGATCGCCGTGATAGTTCCGAAGCATGGACACATGAAACATTGGATGCACGACTGATAAGCTCGGCGGCAATGCAAGTCTATAAGTGTGACGACCCAAAGGGTCATCACCTATTTTTAATTGAATTCTATGTCTCCGAGGCCTTGAAAACCTCATTTAGGGTTGCCTCGATTTGCGTGTGCAGTCCGGGTGCGTAGTCCAAAAGCTTAAATATGAGATTCTGTGAAAAATGCTAAGTTTTGATGTTACAATGAATAAATTTGACTTTGGTCAATATTTTGGGTAAATGGACCCGGATGCGTAATTGACGGTCCTGGAGGGTCCACAGGAAAATATGGGACTTGGGCGAATGCCCGAAATAAAATTCTGAGGTCCCGAGCCCGAGAAATGAATTTTTAAAGGAAATTGTTTTTCTGAAATTATTATGGAAAATTAAAATGAAATTTGATTAGAACGTATTGGTAGCATGCTCGTATTTTGGTTCCGGTGCCCAGTAAAGGTCTTATATATGATTTAGTATGTTTCTGTAAAATTTGGTAAAAAACGGACCTCGTTTGACATGATTCGGACTTTAAATCCTAAATTTGAAACTTGATGAAGTTTGAGAAAAGTTCTTGATTTTGAGGTTTGATTTATTATTTTTAAGGTTATTTAGGCGATTTAATCATATGGATAAGTTCATATGATGTTGTTGAGTAAGTACCTGTGTTTGGTTAGGAGCCCCGAGGGCTCGGGTGTGTTTCGGATGTGATTCGGGAAGGTTAAAACTTGTGAAAAGTTGCAGGAATTCTGCTATTAGTGCACAGATCTACTGTGCATTGCGATCGCATAGTAACTCTCGGGGTCGCATAAGGTAACTGGGGATAGGGGTATTTTTTGTTCAGTGTGAACGCGAGGGAAGGATCGCAAACGCGGAGCACTGGGGGGATATCTCTACGCGAACACGACCCACGTCCCGTGAATGCATATAGTTAATGGGGGCTGGCATTGAATTTAGCATTTTCCTCTACGTGAACGCGTTCACAGGCCCACGAATGCGAAGGTCAGGGGAACCAGCCCTTCGCGAACGCGTAAGAGGAATCACAATCGTATAAGTGTTTGTAAGGCTGCTCTTCGCGAATGAGGGATACCCATCGCGAACACGATGAAGATCTGCCCAGCGTTTTTAAAACAGTAGCTAACCGAAAATTTATCAAATTTTCATAACTTCTTCATCTTAACTCCAAATTGGGCGATTTTTGAAAGAGGATTTCACCACAAACTTATAGGTATGTAATCTTAGACTCATTTTCTTCATTTTCCATTAACACCCATTAGATTTATAGGTTTAAATCATGTAATTAAGGGTAGAAAATTAGAAATTTGGGTAGAACTAGGGATTTTTAATTAATTGTGATTTATACCTTGTTTTGGGGTCGAATTTTGGAAATAATTATATATTTGGGCTCGTGGGTGAATAAGGGATTTGATTTTGGTCCGAACTTCGTGTTTTGACCAAGCGGGCTCGGGGTCGATTTTTAGGGTTTTGGAAAGAATGATTGGAAAGCTATAATTAGGCATTGGATTCGAATTGCTTAATATTTATTGATGTTATGAAGTCATTTATGTATAGATATAATTGATTTGGAGCTGACTTAGAGAGGAAAGGCAGTAATTGAGGATTGAGTTGTCCGTGGAAGTTTGAGGTAAGTGTCGGGTCTAACCTTAGCTTGAGGGATTAGGAGTTGAGTCATATTTGCTACTTGCTTCTTGTTGAGTGCGACGTATAGGCATGGTGAGGAGTATCTATACGTTGGTGTCGAGCATGGACGTGAGTCTTAAACTGAAAGTTGTTGTGTTCTTAAATGACATTTCGGATGCTTTAATTAATGATCTACTATATTGAGCAAAGATTTATTTATCCTCATAGATCCTATTTATGATTGAGCATTGTCATTAATTGAGCTGAGTATAAGCTAAGTTAAGGTTAGTTATAGCTGATTCTCCCTTGCTTCTATTCTGATATTTTGTTCCCTTGCCGGGAAGTTATTGTATTGCTTTGTTCCCTTACCGGTATTTATTGTGATTTTATGATGACTTGAAAATGGGAGTGGGTGGTACGCCTACCACAAAATATATGATGAAATGGGAGCGGTTGGTACGCCTACCACAAGATATAATAAAATGGGAGCGGGTGGTACGCCTACCACAAGATATGATGAAATAGGAGCGGGTGGTATGCCTACCACAAGATATGATAAAATGGGAGCGGGTGATATGCCTACCACGAGCATTAATGAAATGGGAGCGGATGGTATGCCTACCACGAGAATTAATAAAATGGGAGCGGAAGGTACGCCTACAACGAGATATAATGAAATGGGAGCGGGTGGTACACCCTCCACAAGATATGAGAAATGGAATCGGGTTGCACGCCTGCAACAAGATGAAATTGAAAGTGAAATTTGCCTTTATTATTCTTTATCCGTGTTGGAAATTAAATTATAGTTTCCTTATTGTTCTTGGATATTTTGTTTTATCTGCTATCCCCGCAGCATGTTCCCTTCCCCGGCTTTAACTGCTTATTACTTGTTTACTTTTCTGCCATTTATTATATAACTGCACATGTTTATCTGGAGTCTAGTCCTAGCCTTGTCACTACCTCGCCGGGGTTAAGCCAGACACTTACCAGCACATGCGGTCGGTTGTGCTGATACTACACTCTGTGCTCTTTTGCACAGATCCAGGTACCGAACAACAGCAGTAGCTCGGGAGCCAGCCTTCAGTCCCCCGAGACACCGAGGTAGCCTTGCAGGCGTCCGCAGGCCCGGCGTCTCCTCTATCTTTATTTATGCTCTGTTATCTCTTGTATTTGATATAGACAGTGTTATATTTCTTTCAAACTGTTGTATTTAGTACTCTTAGTAGTCCGTGAGTATTGTGATACCAGTTCTTGGGTAGCGACATATGTTGATTTCCGCATTATTGTTCAGCATATTTGATTTAAGTCTTCCGCTTTAATTTTGTATTTCTGTTGTTATTTAAATATTTAATGCAATTTGGTATGAACGATAAAAAGGATTTAAACTAAAGTATTTAGGAGTTTATGACTCGTGGCTTGCATAGCTTCTATGAGTAAGCGCCATCATAACCCCCGAGGGTAGGAAATCCGGGTCGTGAAAATAAGCCACCTATTCTACTCGATCAAGAATCTCAAACGGACCAATGAACCTAGGGCTAAGCTTGCCCTTCTTCCCAAATATCATCACACCCTTCATAGGCGACACTCGAAGCATACTCACTCACCGACCATGAAATCCAAATCTCGAACCTTGAGGTCAGAATAACTTTTTTTCCTAGACTGAGACAGCATATCCTGAATGATCCTGACCTTGTCCAAGGCATCCTGAACCAGATCTATACACAACAACCGAGCCTCTCCCGGCTCAAACCATCCAACCAGAGACCGACATCGCCTACCATATAAAGCCTCATAAGGAGCCATCTGGGTACTCGACTGGTAGCTGTTGTTGTAGGCAAACTCTACTAAAGGAAAAAACTGATCCCACGAGACTCCAAAGTCAATGACACAAGCTTGGAGCATATCCTCCAAAATTTGAATAGTCTGCTCGGACTGCCCGTCCGTCTGAGGATGAAACGATATGCTCAACTCAACTCGTGTGCCCAACTATCGCTGAACTGCCCCCCCAGACACGCGAGGTAAACTGCGTACCTCGATCCGAAATGATAGACACGGGCACACCATGAAGACGAACAATCTCCCGGATATAGATCTCAGCTAACCTCTCGAAAGAATATGAGACTTCCACAGGAATGAAATGCGCTGGCTTGGTCAGCCTATCAACAATAACCCGCACTACATCAAACTTCCTCTGAGTCCATGGGAGTCGAACAACAAAGTCCATAGTGATCCGCTCGCACTTCCACTCAGGAATCTCAATCTTCTAGAACAAACCACCAGGCCTCTAATGCTCATACTTAACCTGCTGACAATTCGAACATCAAGCCACATATACAACGATATCCTTTTTCATTCTCCGCCACCAATAATGCTGCCACAAATCCTGATACATCTTTGCGGCACCCGGATGAATAAAGTACCAGGAGCTACGGGCCTCCTCTAAAATCAACTCTCAATGTAATCTTTATAATTATTTTTTATTTTATACTATTTTAAATTTTTTGAAATTAGTAAAATTTAAAGATCCGTGGGACTTATGCCCCATGTCTCAAGGCTTACGCCTCGCTTCGTCATATGTAAAATGTCTCGCCTCACGCCACCGCCTTTTAAAATATTGGATGCGGCTGAGGAAACTGAGACTGATCCTGGCGACCTGAATGACCACCCCAAAAACTCTGGAGCTGCGATGCACTGATAGGAGCTGGTGGTGCTCTGTAGGGTTGCTGATCAGAATACTGCATGTGAGAACCACGGCCACCTGAAGCACCATGAGAAACCTGAAGTGCTGACTGAAAGGGCCTAGGAGGATGGCCTCTACCATACGAATCCCTGCCTCCAGACGAGGCACCACTGAATCTGCCTGAATTACGGGGTCTCTTGTTCGACCCATGACCACCTCCCTGTGATAGAACCATCTCAACTCTCCGGGCCATATTGGCCACCTCTTGGAAAGATATCTCACTCCCAGTATCTCTAGCCATCTGAAGAGGAATCGGTTGTATAAGTCCATGAATGAAACTCCTCATCCTCTCTCTCTCTCTCGGTGGGAAGTATGATAAGAGCATGACGAGCCAAATTGATGAATCTGGTCTCATACTGGGTGACAGTCATAGAACCCTATTGGATACGCTCAAACTGCCTCTGATAGGTCTCTCTCTGTGTGATAGGGAGAAACTTCTCCAGAAATAGTTACGTGAACTGCTCCCAAGTCAAGGCTGGTGACCCGTCTGGTCTAGCCAAGCAATAATCTCTCCACCAAGTTTTGGCGTATCCAGACAAGCGAAAAGTGGAAAAATCGACCCCATTAGTCTCAACTATCCCCATGTTCCTAAGAACCTCGTGACAACTTTCTAGATAATCTTGGGGATCCTCAGTAGATGCACTGCTAAAAGTAGTAGTAAAGAGTTTGGTGAACATGTCCAATCTCCACAAAGAATTGACAGACATAGTTGCTCCATCGTCGGTCTGAGCTACCACATCTGGTTGAACTGCTCCAACTGGATGAGCTATTGGAGTCTGAAACTGGAGAGCTACCTGCTATGGAGTGCGAGTAGTAGGAGTCTGGGCTCCTCCTCCTGCCTGAGAGATGGCTAGTGCTACAGGGAGCAAGCTTGCCCAGGTGACACTCTCCATAAGGCCCACAAAACGGACCACAACATCTTGAAGAACTGGGGTAACAATAAACCTCTTTGGGAATTGATCTCGGCCCACCGGAACTGCTGGGCCTGGAACCTCATCATCGAAATCAACCTGAGGTTCCACCGCTGTACTGCTCTGGGCTGAGCTCTGCCCCTGCCTCAGCCTCTAGCACAGCCTCGGCCTCGCCCTCTGCCCCTCGTGGGAGCTGGTGCTGGGGGCTCGGGCTGCTGATCGGTGGATAAGGAAGCATATGCTCTCGCCATCTACCAAAGAACAGAGTAGAAATTCAATTAGCTTTGAGAAACCAAACTGCACGACAAGAAAGAACAAATGTGAAGTTTTTCCTAACTCTGTAGCCTCTGAGGATAAATACAGACGTCTTTGTACCGATCCCTCAGACTCTACTAAGCTTGTCCGTGAATTGTGAGACCTATGTAACCTAGAACTCTGATACCAACTTGTCACGATTCGGATTTCCCACCCTCGGGGGTCGTGATAGCGCCTACTCGTAGAAGCTAGGCAAGCCACAAAATATAGAAATTCTAACTGTTTCATTTTAATCCTTTTTAAGAATTGAATTAACAGGTAATCAACATTTTTAAAATTAACGATAAATAGAATTAAACGGAAGACTTAAATAGCTAAAAGTAACCAAACCAGTACTACAATGCTAATATACTCATCTACCCGAAATCTGGTGTCATAATATTCACGGACTATCTATGAGTACTACATACAAATGTCTGAAGAAATACAATATGTCTCGAAATCTATTGAAAAAGGAGTACGTAATAATATAGGTGAGAACGCCGGGCCTACGGACGTCTGCAGGACTACATCGGGGTCTCTGGCTGGACTGAAGGCTGGCTCCCCAAGTGCTATTGTCCAAATGCTGCTCCGGTATCTGTACATAGTGCAGAGTGTAGCATCAGCACAACCGACCCCATGTGCTGGTAAGTGCCTGGCCTAACCCTGATGAGGTAGTGACGAGGCTAGGACCAGACTCCAGATAAACCTGTGCAGTTATATAATATATATCAGAAAATAAACAGAAATAAACAATTTAAATGGGAGGGGGTATATGCTACGGGGAAAAATGTCAAATCCAGATGGAACTTAAGAGAAATATGAGAGAACAATTCAAAATCTACAACAAAACAATAATAATACTGTTGCGGCGCACAACCTGATACCTTATCATTTAACACCGTTGCGGCGTGCAACCTGATCCATTTATATCACTGTTGCGGCGTGCAACTAGGGCTGTCCATTCGGATCGAATATCCGAATTCGAACCGATCCATTTAATTTTAGATTTTGAATTTCGGATTGGATCGGATTTCGAATTGTATTTATTAAAATTTTGGATTTCGGATCGGATTCAGATTGGTATATTTTAATCCGATCCGATCCGAAATCCGAATTTATTAGGCAATGTATAAATACTACACTTTAATTTTGGATAGTTAGTACTTCCTTTACATCTTCCTTCAAGTTATTACCTTTACAATTGCTAGATTTAGCTATATTGGCACTATAGCACTCTCATAGTTGCATAAACATGAATTTTTCTTAATGTATATCCTCTTTTACAAAGAAAATATACATATTAGTTTGCAACTTTGAGGCATAATATAATCCGAAATCTGATCCAGTCCAAACTTTAAAATCTGAATCTGATCCGATATAATTCGGATCGAATTCGAATTGCATTTTCTAGAATCCAAAATCCGAAATTCGAATCCGAAATGTGCTAAATCCGATCCGATCCGTGCATAGCCCTACGTGCAACCCGATCCAATATAACATTTGTTGCGGCGTGCAACCCGATCCAATATAATATTTGTTGCGGCGTGCAACCCGATCCAATATAACATTTGTTGCGGCGTGTAACCCGATCCATATTTAGTACTGTTGCGACATAAAACTCGATCCATATTTAGTATTGTTGTGGCGTGCAACCATATCCAATATATTTATATACCTTTGGCAAAAACCATACCAAGAGTCCCAGCAAGGGATCAACAATAAACTACACTATCCCGGTAAGGGATTCGACAGTAAAAGTATATACGTCCCGGCAAGGGAGAATCAACTATAACAATTCTTAACTCAACTTATACTCATCTCAGCTAGTACCAATACTCAATCCTAAGTAATTTCCACAATAACAAACTTAATCCTTGCTCAATATCGAGAATCATCAATTAAAGCATCAGTAGTACCATTTAAGAACACAAAAATTGCAATTTAAGACTTACGATCATGCTTGACACCAACGTATAGATACTCATCACCATGCCTATATGTCGTACTCAACAAGAAGAAAATAGCAAATAGGACACAACTCCTAATCCCTCAATCTAAGGTTAGACCAAACACTTACCTCGAACTTCCACGGCCAACTCAAGCCTCAAACACTGTCTTTCCTTCCGAATTCGACTCCAAATCAATTAGATCTAGACATAATCGACTTAGTAACATCAATAAACGCTAAAAATCCAATTTCAATGCTTAATTACAGCTTTCTAATCATTCTTCCTGATAATAGGCGAATTTGACTATAATCACGCCCTAAATAATCATATTTTTATGTTGTTTTGATGATATATATGATGACAAAATGCT
>MU788009.1:7857-25628 GCA_026770625.1 Nicotiana glauca | reverse complement strand
GCATATAAAGTTTGGAGTTATAATAGGTTTGATAATCAGAGATGGTTCGCTCGGTCATGTTTAGTGATTGAGTGCTGGTCTCGGCTTGTTCAGAAAATAGGTCGTGACATCAATAGTTGGTCCATTCTCAACCTCAACAAAGTCTATCTTGTTGCAACAGGAATGAACAAAGACAAATAAGTTTTGACTGTGCTATTTGTACATTATGACCCTTTACAATTTTGAATTTAAGAAAATGACCTTTTTAGATCTCTTAGTAAAAGAGAGATCTCTTATGTGTAAGAGCAAATCTCCCATGTGTAAGAAAAGTGGTAGGGTCATAAAACTAAAAACAAGTTTGTAAAGAACCAAAAAACCAATTACCCTGTTTTGACTAATGTGATAAACATACCAATTAGTGTTCCAAAGACTACCCCTTTTGTTTATGCCAAATAGCTCTAGACTATATATTAGCTTAAATCTTATGAGAAGTGCAATAGGGAGGAACAAAATGTAAAAAGATAATGGTGATGCAACCCTCTATGAGCAAAGGGAACATAATTATAAGAAAGTAAAAGAAAACAATACTTGAGAAGAGATTGGACACTCCGCCTGTAAAATTGTCAGCACCAAAGGAATTCACTTGGTATACATCTAAATATGGATTAGCTTAGAGACCCTAGGAACTATAGCAACTCAAGAACTCATTCAGAGGATGGACATTGAAAATAATCATCGAAGGAGCAAGAGGCCAATACATTAGAATACCTTATATAGCCAATGAGGGGACTCAGCACAGAACATCATAGCAAGTGCAAGTATTGCAGCTGGAATAGTAGATACCCAAAAGCATACACGCCACCTGCCACACATAATGAGCTCAGATACAACTTCATTGCTACACAAAGCAAGTCATCTACAGAAGTTTTCACGTACCAACCCACTATGTTCTTGACGGGGATCCCTATGACAAGAGCTGCCATCAGCCCAAGACATGTTGCTATTTGGATCGAACTCCCATAAGTACCCCTCACATGAGCAGGAGAAACCTGCACCAATATCAAGAGTTTTAACAGAACTTAAGAAGGTAAGAAATAACTAAAAGCATCATACCCTAAAGCTGATAGTAGCTTTACCTCTGTTACGTAAAGAGAAGCGACAGGAGGACCCACGCCCAATCCTAATCCCACTAAAAACCTTCCTGCAAGCATGCCTGCCAGAGTTTTCGCTGTTGCGCTGGAAAATTACATGTGTCACTACCAGTCCAAATGAACAAAAGAGATAATAGGAATTCTGATACCAGAACCATGAGACAGAAAACACAAATTCTGTTGCTTCCAGTGGGACTAGCGAAGCATCTTTTCGAAAGGCTCAGACAAGATCAGCAGAACTCAGAAATTTCCACAAAAAGCATTGTCAAACAGAAGGAAATTGAGAAAAGATAAGAAAAGTCAATTCCTATCCAAAGGGCGCAGGAGTAATTTTAAGTGATTCCAGTCTTCCAGAACAACTGTTAGAAGTTCAGATCTCATGTTATCCTGTCGAGAACAATTCTTCCACATACTCAAACCAGCAATTAAGCTATGCACATAGTACTAAACATCGTAATTCTTAACTAAACTGAAAGATCATACAATGAGTTGTGAAGGAGAATGAAACTTCACAGAGGAGAGCAAGAAGATGATTTGGGGGGGGGGGGGGGGGGGGGGGGGAACATGAATGCTCTTGAGAGACCCATATGCAACATTCAGTTATTCAAATTCCCCAGAACCAAATTCACACATTCAACCAACACATCCAATAGCTTTTTTCAAGTGAACTACAAATGCTTCTACAGAGTAACGCTCATAATGATCACTAACAAGCATAAAATACCATCTAATCCACAAGTATACACAAAGACACCCCAATGTAAAAGCACATAACTGAACAAACTACAAAGCAAAACTTCTAGCTTAATGTAAGAGGAATAAACCTTTTTCCCAGTATTATACTCAATGGGCAAATGCACAAGTTTCTTAAGCCATATGCTTTAGTGTCTACCATATGCAAGCTATACGGGCTTCGGAGTTTACAAGGTTAGAAGAGCTAGACATCTGTCATAACCCAGAAGTCCTGAACTGCAAACAGAAGAGTTCAGGTTTAGAGTGCCTGATCAACAAAAAAAATGCCAATAGATCCTTAGTTACAGGTCTAATCCAAATTGATCCAGATTGATATTACGAGACTTGATATACAAAAGAAAAATGGGCCAGATATTGCACTGCTTCCATAGACCCAATATCCGTCAGTCTTTTAGGATATCTTTTTTATATTTTAATATTTAATAAATGGAGATAGTAGTTTCTTCCCAGCAGCACATTATTGAAAAGTCGTTCTTGTATATATTCTTTTTTTCTCCTTTTTTCATTTTGGCAGAGTTCTTTCAGATAAAGATCTCTCAGAACTTTGGTCCCTGCAAAATCCTTCCTATGAAGATATCCAAGTAAAACTTTTATAACAGGCCTTCCCTAAATGGTGGACCTTTTTCTTTTCATAAACTTCTCGGTGCACTGACTTTCTATAAGTCCTTACTGGAAACATTACCGGAAAGTGCCTTCCCTAGAAGAAGCATGTAAGACCCTAAGAACCACTTAACACCAAAAGGAGCATGGCTATTTCTCTCAAACCGAGCAAGCAATTCAGCCATCTTCTATACTTTAAGTAGAACACAAAGAGATCATATTGAAAGCACAACAAGTTCAGTGATAAGAGGAAGAAGTAAGAACCTTTAGTCTACCACCCTAACCATTGGATATAGATGAACATTGGAGGAAATTCGGACTTTACCATAGAGAAGCACCCATAATCATAGGCAATGAGCACAACTGAAAGGCTCGACGACGGCCAACTCCATCAGCAATCCAACCACTAATCAGGGATCCAGCAAAGGCACCAGCTAGACAAGTACTCACCACCAAACCTTCATTCCCGGAAAAATATCGAACTTGAAATTCCAAAAAGAAATGACGGATATTCCAAAAGAATAGAATGTCAGTTACCTTCGGCCAATGTATCCCCACTGAAGCCAAGATCAATTGAAATGCTTTCAAGTGGTTCATTCACTACCCTGCAGATGAGACAGGGAACAGGAAAATTTTTCTTTTAATCATGGAGAAAATCTCTGATAACAATTTCCAGAATTAACACAAAATGATACTCAAGATTATAGAAAGACAGTGTAGAGGAAAGAGTATGATCCAGAACTAACCCAAGATGATAGCCAAATAGAAATGCAACTATTGTTGCCACAAGTACATGCGGGCACGAATACCTCCAAGAGGGATTTGTCATCTCTTGCTCGCCATTCTCAAGAAGATCTAAGTTGAAATTCAAGAATTCAAAAGAATATCAGACAAAGCATCATAACAAGTATGACAGGAAAAACAAAAAACATTCTTTTACCTCTGCCTTCTTTTTCCATTTTAATTTGTCGTGCAAAGGAAATGCAGTCAGAATAAGGACATATACTATTAAATTTCTACAGTATCTGACAATTCTATATAATTGCACCCCACGGACCAAAAAAAATGTGTGTAACCTTCATGAATAATCCTCTTCTACTAGATTTCTAAAATTAATGCACAAGATAAAATGCAGTGGTCCCAACAAGAGAGCTGACTCACCAGAATTGGCTTCGACATCAGCATTCATGGAATCCTTGGATGTCACGCGCTTATTCATTGAGGATGAAGTACGCAAGTATCCCCACATACCACAACTGCACTCTTAAAGAGAATCGACATCACTCAGCGTCACATAATAGTAATCCAAATCATTTGTTAGGGCTTGCTACCTTTATTAAGAAAATTGTTCTAGATGTTACAACAAAACAAGCATAAAATTCTATAGAAACCTAAAATCTGCCATTTAAGCAAAATAATAATAATAATGCTACCTATTGTTATACAGAACTCTACTGTAGGTAAACGTTATCATAGAGATCGTTGTTAGACCTCCGCCACTTTGAGCTTGACTTGACAACGAGAGCGTTGTCATAAGGCAGCAAGAGTGTTGCAGGGCAGGTGCACGAGTAGCACCAAGTCAAAAAGGGAAACGGGCAAGTGATGACCAAGGCTTTGACGGAGGCGAGGCAGCTTGGCAAGGACTTGACAGTGAGTTGCGGGCTAAGGTGATACTTGATCATGGCAAAGGCATCAAGGCATGATGCAGTGATGCCAAGGCAAGGCAAAAACGAAGTGGCAAAGGCAGGCTAAAGTGCAACGGAAGGCAGTGCGCGGGACAGACTTGTCATGGCATTGGGGCGCGGCAAAGGGACATGTTCGTGGGCAATGGCATAGGCAAAATGTGGCTACAATGCAGCTGGATACAATGGCATTGGCGCCTGATTCAAGCCAAGGCACGAAAATGGTCACCAAGTTTAAGATTGACCAAGTCAAGAGCGGTTATGGCACATGCTGTGCACATGGGCAGCAGTTTGCTTTGTTCAAAATACTGGCAGATGGGAATTAGCACGTTTTTGGCCATGTTTCCATTATTATTGGCATAATCTCTACATGTTCCTAGTAGTTGGGGGTTGTCCACTACATTAAGCTAAAATAGTGGGCTATGTGGGACAAGTGTCTAAGCCTAAGGCAACTAATGAAAGAAAAGGGGCTGGTTCGTGTGTTATAAATGGGCAGCACCCTTTATGTTTGTGGCATAAGAGAAAAATGTGTAAGAGTACACATTGAGTTAGGAAAGAGTCATAAGTCTAGTTTTCAAGAGTGAAAACACCTAAGGCTAAGAGTAGTCTTGTGAGGGTCAAGAGCAATCTTCTTGTACACGGTATTGTACTTCGAATTTGAGTTTCTTTGTATGCTCGAGTTAAATATAAAGTTGGGAAAAGAGTTACCTGTATATTGTGCCTTGTGTTCATCAAAATTTCGGTTGCCTTTACTTATTTTTTGTTGCCTAAAATCCGTCCTAAACTTACTACCTTGAAAAGCTGCCTAAAATATTCTAAGTTCAAAGTTGCTAAATTTTGGCAAAGTGTTGGAGCAGGCTGAAGTCTAAGTGTGAGACTTGGCTGCCCCGCAGGCTGTTTTTGAGTGATATAAAACATGCCTGTGACAATCACCAAGGCTCAAGCATGCTTCCATTCCTAGTACTCGAACGTGAGAACACACTAATCATAATCAACTTACACAAACAGAAAAAACTATAAACATCAAAAGAAAATTTTAAGGAATTCGCGAACATTCTACATAAATATTAACGATTTATAACTTCATCTACCTTTCTCTTGCGATCCGATCATCGAACGGTTTGAGAGAAAAAGAAATCCAATAGAAGCAAAAGCAACCGTAACGCTGGCTAGAAGAGTCCTCGTCTCACACGACTCTGCTGCAACAGACGAAACTTCTGGAACCGCCTTAACTGTATCTACAGATACAATTCTAGAAAGGAGGAGGATGAGTGATCTATGGTTGCTGCTAATATACGCCTGGTGTGATTGCTTCACCAGCTTCTCTTTCAATCTGTTTTCTTTTAAAGAAAAAGATGATGACGACACTGCACCTGTTATTCTTTTTTCTTCATTTTGGAATAGTCGTAATAAAAATGAATGTCTGATTTAAGATGGTGAAATAAAAAAAATGTACTACGTATAATTCAGAGACAGTTATCTATTTTTTGAGTTTGTTAATTATAATTAATTAATGTTTTTTCTTTTTTGGGAAAAGTAGATGCTTTTTCCAGATTCAGGTGAGATCTCTGTGATTTACGCGGATGATGCCTCTGCCACGTGTTGGTTAAAATATGTATCACCGTTTAGATGGCATATTCGTTGTATTGATCATTTCCTTTGTGCAACGAGGAGAGAGGTTGCTCTTATGGTAAGCAACCTTCATTTCCAATCAAGAGGTTGTGAGCTCGAGTCTCCCCAAGAGTAAGGTGGAAAATTCTTGGAGGGAAGGATGCCGAGAGTCTATTTGAAAACAGTCTTTCTACCTCAGGGTAGGGGTAAAATTTGCATACACACTACCCTCTCCAGACTCCACTAAGTGGGATTATACTGAGTTGTTGTTGTTGTGGAAGAGCCAACTAATCAATTGGACCTAATTGGAGAAACTTACGTTGTACCGAAACATAATCATCAACTAAATTCTCTTTTTCGCTAATCAGTCATTAGTGAGTACAGTCTTGTTTCCCTAATACTTTGACGCGACCGTTTGACACAAATCTACGAGATGTATTAACTATTAAGTACTTCCTCTGTTTCAATTTGTGTGAACTTCTTCTCATTAAGGGTAGAGTTGTAAGTTTACGCTAAATTGTTATCAAATTTAGAAAGGGTTCATTCTTTTTGGAACGGACCAAAAAAGAAATAGGTTCACATAAACTAGAATAGAGGAAATATTATGTTTGCATTTGCACTGAGAGAAATATGTATTTGCAATTTGCTTTATACTTTCTAAAGAGAAAAGGTAGAATACATAAGTTACCCGGAACTATACATCAAATTCCTATGATACATTTTCTTGACTATCAAAATCACTTTACACATTCAATCTTTTAATGTGAACTAAGATATTTCACCTTTTTATTGACCAATTTTAGAAAATGTGTATATTGTCACGTATCAATAAAGTCCTGACACAACAACAACAACAATATAGTATTCCCATAGTGTGGAGTACAAGGAGGACAATATGTATACAGACCTTAAAATTACAACTATACCTCTAAACCATCTTTTCTTTTGCATCTATTTCTCTTCTTCAGCAAATTAAACTTGTGCCGTCGACCACGAGCGAAATCCAAACAACCACCTTCTGTTTAAAACAAAAAATTAAAATGGAAAAGCTCAAGGAAGTGCAAAGAATAAAAATCTTGAGATTAAGTGTAGAGTTTAGTATGAGTACAACTGACCCCATGTGCTCAGTAAGTACCATGACTAGCCTCGACAAGGTAGTGGCGAGAATTGCCAATGATACTCCCTTTACAACTTGTTTAGTTCATAAATATGTAAGTGTAGAGCAACGATACCAAAATCTAAGCATGAAGTAAAGATACAACCAAACAGTGCATATAGAGAAAATGTGCACAAGTCTAGTAACAGTTTAACAATGTAAGCAAGCAAGCTGTGTTGATACCCAATTTTTTCCTATGTTATTTTTAAAAATGCATATACATCTTTAAAATTATGCATGAGCATCAATTGATATCTTTCCATAATTTCTGCATTTTTCTAAGGATTTTATTAATTTATCCCAGTATTTTATTATACAAATAATTGCTAATTGCATCACAAATAATTTTATAATAATTTAACTACTTAATTTTTATCATTTATATTTGTACTAAGATTTAATTATTTTATGAATAGCCACATTTATATTTTTAGGGTTATAATTGCAATAGCTTTGCATTAATAGCCCGTGTGTGCATACTTACTTTATTTCAACAGAAAGTAGCTTTTTATATTTTTATAATATTAAGTAATTATTTAAAATTATTATTATGCACCAACAACATTTTTTATCATTTATTAGCTATTTTTATAAATTAGTTTATCAATTAATTGGGTATTTAACAAATAGCTTCTTTAAATTTATTTTAATTTCGGACCTAGCCCAAAACATTACCCCTAGCCCAATTAGAATACCCACAGCCCAAAAATCCTGAACATTTTATAAAACCCATCCAAACCCCAAATCAAAGGCCGTTGATCTTACAAATCAACGGTCCAGGAAAGAATTACCATTTTTAATTAATCTCCTACCCCGAAACCCTACTCACTTTCCCATTCTGCTGTCTCTGTTTCCCTATTCTCTTCTCTTCTCTCTCAAGCTCTCCCCTAACCCTAGCCGCCGTCACCGAAAAATACCCCGTTCCATGGGATTTCTCTGTGATTTCAGGCTCCGCCGGCCTCTTACCTTGTCTGTTTGTTCGATTTCTTCGTGGTTTGAAGGAATCTCAAAAGACTCAACTCAGAGTCGACCTAAACTTTTCATTTTTGATGAACCTGCCTTGTGTTCATCGCTATGTTTGTGAGTATTGTTATCTTTATGATTATGGCTTGAAACTTCGGTTCTTAACTCGATTTTTCTCATCTCGCTCCATTTTTCAAAACCCTAGTATCTTTCTACTTGAGTCTGTTCAGATCCTTGTAGATCTGAGATGATCTTAAGTTTATCTGGTATTTTCTTTGAAAAACATTCTGTTTTTCCTTATTATTAATCGATTTCAATGTTTTCTAAAACTAGGGTTTCCTCTTAAGTTCTCTGCAAAAAGGTTCTAAAGTTTCTAAGTATTTGAATATAATTATTTTTACTAGTTCTACTGATTTTTCATGCCTATGTTCTAATCCCTTATTTGTTTAATTATTTCACTATTCACTTCAATGTTTGCCCGTTATTCTTTGTCCTGTCAATTAACAGAGGATAATTTATTTTATCCGCCTAATTAGGGTTCGGAATAATATCTTTCTGTTAAAATTAGTACTTCTCTATGATATTTACCTATTTTCCTTATTTATGACTCCTAATTGGTACTACTTACCTTAATTAGTTTATTAGCCTGATTTTATGGTTTTGATTTACTCTAACCGACTTACAAATGGCCTATGACTTATTTCCTGCCTTATTTGAATCCCAATATGGGGCTGGTAATTGATTCCCCTTATTTCAATGTGTCTTTCCCGGATTCTGTTTGTACTAATTAGTTAGGTTTAGCCCCAATTAACTAACTGATTTTTATTTGTATACCTTGTTAATGAACTCTATTATTCTTTGCCTTATTTGTTTTACCTTGCTAAGTGCTATATAAACCCCATTCTGATTTGTTTCAAACACACGAACACACTCAAAAAGTCACAGCCACACACAAACGCTTGCTCTTATCCCCACATACACTCTCTATTGCAAATCTTTCTGTTACTTGTGTTTGCTGCACTGTCCAGTCGGCTGAAACTCAAGGCTAGACTATTGGATTCTGCATACTTTCACCTTCCTGTTTGCTATCTCTTAACCGGTATGCTTCCACTTCTGCTATCATCCAATATGCTATGAAGTTAATCTATGTGCTTCATGTTTATTGATCTTAACTAGCATTACTACTTCTGTATAGGTAGACTTATGTCTTCCTTGTTTATTGCTTGACTACTTCTATTATCATTCAATATGCTATGTAATTAGACCTATGTGATTCCTACTTATTGCTCTTAATCAGCATGTCTATCTCTGTTACTATGTCCTATTCAGTATGTTATGTAATCTGTCTGTTGTAGATATCAACCTGCCACTGCCTGCTTTATGTTTCTGTTAACTAACATGCCTTAACTCTTGTGAATTTGTCTTGTCCAATATGTCAATATGGTTCATACATGTTATCATGTTCATGTTTGATCCAGGATACTTGTCTACTTCTTTTTCAACTAGCATGCTTTCCTTCATGTCCTGTTTTATGTGTCTACCTTAACACGTTCCTGATTAATGATTTCTATGCTCTCGCCCCTTGCTGCCTTTTATGTGTAATTGTCTGATTAGGACTCTGATCCCAGCATGCTATTCCCTATTTAATACATGTTCATATGCTCACCTAGTGATAACTAATGAACTAAGCCAATCCCAGGCAATGTGAACCTTGTTTGAATTGATTGTGACTCTGTTATGTCTGCTGTTTGACTGCTGAAATACATGTTTGAACTCAATCTGCTGAATATGGTCTTGTTTGTAGTTTTAATCTTGTAACCTGTTTCTACTCACTTTTAAAATTCAAACCATTTTTTCCTCAAACTATCTCCTACTTTCATATACTATTTTCATCTTCTACTCTTAGATATCTAGGGTCATGCCCCTATAATGTGAGCACTACCTAGGAGTCCATGGAACTCTTCCGAACTCTGACACACCGGGGCTGGCCTTTCCAAACTTGTTTACAAAAACTACTTCTTTAAAAAGTTTCTGGTGTGAGCATTGCCCGGGATCCCTGAGGCCCTTGGGAACTTTGACACACTAGAAGCCCATTTGATGTATTATGGACTGCCTATTGGACTCCATATTTGATTGAAGGCATGGCTTCCAAGTTTACTTTTGGGCTTGTCAAGGCTCCCTATAGTATAGTAATTTTCATTATGTGATTTATTTATTTTGGTCTGTAATAATAATTCTTGTAAAAACAGATATGGGGTTATTAATAAAGATGGGAGGAAATTTTTATATATCTTTTGTTGGGATCGGGTAGAAATTATGCCTATAGATTGTTGTGATTATTTATATGTATTAGAAATCATGCCTATAGGCCTTATCTTCATATTTGCCCCAAATTTCCACTTTACATCCTAGAAATCGTGTTATAGGACGTTTATAAATTCTGTATCAAAATTCGTGTTCATACATATTCTCAAGTTTCAATGTGCATTATAAACTATGCCTATAGGATCTTTTTATCAACTCGTATAACATTATGCTAACTTAGATATCATGTCCATAGGAAATCATGTTTGAAATCAGTATGAATACTTAGATATCATGTCCATAGGAAATCATATTTAAAATCAGTTTTGACAACTTAGATATCATGCCTATAGGGAACATGTATAAAATCAGCTTATATGCCATGAAATAACGCTTGTAATCAGTTTCAGCACCTGGAATGCATGACTATAGGGTCTAAAGGATAAAAATCCTCATTGTTTAAATTAATCACTGGTTTATAATTACGTGCCGATTAACATTTAGATACCATGTCTATAGATTTCTGCCCGATTATCACCTAGGCAAGCATGTAGGACAACTAAAACTGTATTTGTTTGGCTGCTTATAAATGGGCCCAGCTTTAGTAAGTGATAAAAATAAGTAGGCAAACTGATAAGTATTCACTGCCTCGCCTTAATAAAATTGCTGCATATTTTGTGCTCATTTAGATATCCTGCCTATAGGACCCTAATCGTTTTAAAACTGCTTGTTTGAATAACTTGCATTTATTGACTATTTGTGGAGGTAAATATGAGCTCCTTTAAGTGATCTTTATGTGACAGTCCAACTTTTTTTGTTTGTCATTTAGTTTTTTCTTTTTAAGCACCATAGGTGAGTCTAGAACCACCTTAAATAGAGGTCCTAAACACCTCCAGGGCCACAGGCAAGGGACGGGTAGTGCACGCATAGGATACGTATTTGATGTTGTTAGAACGCTTAGGTAATAATTAAGGGTAGGGTAATCGGATAGTAAAGAATATGATGACCTGTGCGCTAATGGTATGTATAGCACCCCAACTTGGGGACGATTACCAAGTATTGCACAGAAGTGATCCTATAGGCTAAAAAACCTAGGACCCCCTTTTACTCCTAGTTTTAAAAGTAATATGTGTTTGTTTATCTGCTTATAAAACTAATTCACTTAAATTGAGTTTGGCTGGGATCCACCATTGTGGACCTCGAGGGTGCCTAACACCTTCCCCTCAAGGAAATTTCGAGCCCTTACACAATCTCTGGTAATGTAAACTAGTTCATGAGTTATTTTCTCCAGGTGCCCTAACGTACCTTAATCCGTTAGGTGGAGACTCTTCAAATCTCATACCCAATTTCCAAAAGGAAAGGAGTTGTCCCCAAAATGTCAAAACCCAGACTCTACTAGGGATATTCTTAGGCTCTTACTATAACAAACTTGTTTTTTGCGAATTAGTCTTAAGCATGATTTATTCTGTTAATACATGCGCACCCTTTCCCTTTGCCTCCTTATTTGAATTTAATTGCCTATTCTTCAAGCATTTGTGATGTCCTTATTTATTTCAAAAATTGACTTATCTCCTTATTTTCCTTCTTAAACGTCTTTCAATTATTAAATAGCGCATTTCTCATTTTTAACGTGCAAATATGTGACAACATGCTATTTATTGTTGCACAAATCATGCTCAACATCATATTCCACTCGTGCGTAATCAATCCTATAGAAACTATTGATGAGTGTTTGCGCTCTTCCTATATATCACCCTTTAAATCCAGAAAAACATATTTGCGGTAAAACTAGTCGATCAGCGGTGCAGTCGACGGTTCCGTGCCTTTCCCCCCCTAAAGTTGTCCACTTGAGGGTACCAATCTAGACCTCTCTAGAAACCTTACTCTGATTAATTGTACATGCACCAGAGTCAAACCTAGTCGGGTTAATATGTTGTCCATATAATAACCCTTTACGACAAGCCTCGTCCAAAAGTTGATTGGGTTTTTCATAATTTCAACGGTTGCAACCACGATTGTGTGCATTAAGTTTGGAGAAATAAGTGCCAATATGCTAATCATTGTTGTATAAATAGTCAGATTTGGAGGGGAAAACGGCCTAACCATATTTGTTTTGCAGAAAATGAGGCACGAAGTCCCCAGGTTCGGCATGGTCCGTAACATGCCACCATTGCTGCTAGACTGATGGGAGGATCTTCCATCAAGTGATAAGAATCATGTGAAAAGGGTCTTGGGAAATTTTCCTTCTTTATTGGACCTCCAGCCGAACAACATGTTAATCGAAGATGCCACGATGTTTTGGGATAAAGAAAGAGCCTTGTTTTGCTTTAGAAACATAGAAATGACCCCTTTCTTGGAAGAAATAGGGGGATTCGTTGGGCTGCCTTGGGATAGTCCTAGTTTATTTGTGCAGGAAAATCGCTCTACTAGGGGGTTTCTGAAGATGGTGGGATTAAAGAAGAATGATGACTTGGAGTGCCTGAAAATTTCCTACATACCCTTCGACTTCCTCTATGAACGATACGGTCACAACAGATCTTGTCGTATTTTTTATGACGAATTCTCCATCACTTTCTTGGGTTGGATTCACCACAGGGTTTTTTTTTCGTCGTTTGTTTCTTGGGTATGTTAGTGTTCCCGATCTAAGGGGACAGAATCCACACCAGTCTAGCCATGGTAGCCAAAACCTTGATGGATAGGATCGATGGGCAGACATATACCATTGTCCCTATGATCATAACAGACATATACCGGGCTTTAGACCACTGTCAGAAGGGGTACAAATACTTTGAAGGTTGTAATCTGCTATTACAAGTTTGGTTGTTAGAGCATCTCCAAAAAGGTCAATATCGTCAAGAGCTTCCGCGAAGGCCGTGGAATAACCACATAACTTTCCATCATCCTAAGAGAATGACTCATATCCTATACAGGTTTTCTCAACCCAAAAATGCTATAGGATGGGCGTAGTTTTTTAGCAATTTGACCGAGGATCAGGTTCAATAGATGTTCGAATGGTACCCCTACCGACTAGGGATGTTCCATACTTGGTACTGATCAGGTTGAGTGGCATATACCCTTATGCTCTCATCATAGTTATGAGATAGGCAGGCATGAAGCAGGTCATACCCCGAGTTGCTAAAATGAGTCACTACATGGAAGATTTTCAAGATGACGACATCCCATACAAATGTGAAGCTCAGCACATGTGGCATTTGAAAGTTATCGTGGAAAAGGATACCATCGAGCCAGATCGATATCATGTTGATCATGTGTACGTTTACCCATCATGGTTAGAGGATAACATAGCAGGAATATTCGAGTCAAGGGTTGGTCCAGGAAATAGAGTCATAAATGAAGTTGCCGAGGCACAAGTGAAGTACAACAAACTGCGCAAAAGAGTTCACGAGTCCTAGGCCGAGCAAATAGATCGACATAAGGCCGGTATAGAGCTAATTAATGAATGGTGGGAGATGTTGCTTAAATCAAGCGAAAGGTTGGAATATTTGGAGTACAGTCTGATGGAATGGAGGGAAAATGTGGAAGAGAGTCACCGATTGCCAAAACACCGAAAGAAGTGAAGAAGGACATCTAGCAAGGGCATATCTACTACTGAACCTGCGAACTAGGAAATTTGATCGACGAAGCCAAGAACATCCATCCTGGAGAAGGTCCTTCTGGGACCAAGTAGATTAGGTTTATTTGCTTTTTCAAATGTAAGAAGGCCAAGTGCTATTAGTGACTTATCTTATTTGGTATCATTTTAGATTTATGTATTTTTACATGAATGAAATGAGGCAATTATTGGCACCAAAATTCTCCAAATCTATTTGTCGCTAGGCCTACCTCGGGCACGACAAGGCTCCCAAATTAGAACGCGAATTTACATTCCCGCAATATGTGTTTAAATACTGCAAATACTTTTAGAATCCTTACTAACTTGTTTACCTTTTATTTTTCTTTATTTTTATTATTCTCATTCCCTAAGGTTGGTTCGCACATACTAGCATCATCAGCATATCACACCAGATCTAAGGCCATCCACCTCCTCCTACTCCTAGTAATTCAAAAGGCAGAGTTAAAGCTAAGATGGATGACTCGAGTGGTATCCGAAAATAAAATGCTGAGAATATTGAAACTTCAGACAGTTGAAGTACTCTGGCCCAAAATGATTTGGTCCTACGATTATAGTAGAAAATACTGGAGTTACAAGGAGAACTTGAGTAGGTCTGCAACTTGGCAAGCCTCTCCCTCATTCTTAATGTCCCTAACATTAACCAACAAAATTCTCAAAACCCAGCACCTCCTCAAAATATGCCAAACCAACGTCGACAAAATTCTCCCGCACCCCATCAATACACTACACCACCTTAAAATCCCAATCCTCTACCGGTACCAACTCCTCTACAACACCATCATCAACCAACCCATTACCCACAAACCACTACCTATCATACTCCTCAAAACACACCACAACCTATTTCCTATCCTCAAAACTCGACCAACGACCACTACTACACCCAAATCCCCAGCATCCACCAAAACAACCCCATATACGTGGAGACTCTACCTCACTCCACTAAACCAATCTCTTATACACTAGAATCAACTGAGAAGGACCTGCTCATCAAGAACATGGCCGAGGAGCTCAAGAAGTTGACAAGTCGCATTCAGGGTGTTGAAGGAGGTAAAGGGATAGAAGGTATGAACTATGAGGATTTATGCATACAACTAGATGTGGAACTGCCGGAGGGTCACAAACCACCTAAGTTCAAAATGTTTGATGAAATGGGTGATCCCAAGGTTAATTTGAGAACTTATTATGACAAGCTCGTGGGGGTCAAAAGGATGAAAGGATTCGAATGAAGCTCTTCATGAGAAGTCTTATCGGAGATGCTCTGTCCTGGCACATTAGCTAGAATCCTAAGAAATAGGCCAATTGGGTGAGCATGGCATCAGACTTTATAGACCAGTTCAGGTTCAATACAGAGAATGCACCAGATGTCTTCTATATCCAGAACCTAAAGAAGAAGGCAACTGAGACTTTCTGCGAGTATGCTACTCGGTGGAGTTCAGAAGCAGCTAAGGTCAGACCAACATTAGATGAGGAACAGATGAACAAGTTCTTTGTACGGGCACAAGACCCGCAATATTATGAAAGGCTAATGGTTATTGAGAATCATAAATTCTCTGATATCATCAAACTCGGAGAAAGGATTGAAGAGGGCATTAAAAGTGGGATAGTGACAAATTTTAAGGCACTACAGGCCACGAACAAAGCATTGCAATCAGGTGGTGTCACACCTCCTTTTTTCTTACCTTATCGGAAGAGCCTAATTACTACACCTCGGGAAGGGATATAATAAAAGGAAGGAGTTTTTCCAATTTAAGGACAGTCGGAACCGAATTTATTTATTTAGTTTCAGAGTCGCCACTTGAGAGATTAATGGTGTCCCAAGTCACCGGTTTAATCCCGAACCGAGGAAAGTTTGACTATGTTACAGTCTGCGAACTAGAAATCCGGATAAGGAATTTCGTTAATTCGGGAGAAGGTGTTAGGCACTCCCGAATTCCGTGGTTCTAGTATGGTCGCTCAACTGTTGTATTTATTTTTATCTGATTTCACATATTCCGTTTTTATGTGCATTTAATGTTCCGCTTTATAATTTAAAGAATTACAACATTGTGAAAATATATTTTTTGACCACGCCGTACCAGTACGCCCGTGGCTTTTAACACATTTCGACTTCGTTGAGACTTGGATTTGGGTCACATAAATGTGCACCCGTATTCAGGAAAGTAATATTATTAATATTCGCGCCTAAAGTGGCTACGTGTTTATTAACTTTGAGGAAGACCGTGAAATTTGCTAAACGATCCTCCCAATTTTTAAATATTTTTATGTAGCATTTATTGAGGGCCCCGCAATTTTATTCTTTGCTTTTGGCGAGGCTCATCTCCATTTTATTTAAGGCCCATCCTAGAGTATACTATATTCTTCTAATGGTTTTTGTCTCTAAAATGAAAGAAAAGTCCTAACTAATTATTATTTGAGCATTATTTCAATTTTGTTCTTAAACTTTTCACATTTTTGGGCCTTGAAACTGGCCTCAAATAAAGGACGAACTACAGCCCTTCATAAGTGGGTTTGATCTGGCCCGGCTCATATGAATATATGCATTAGCACTGGGTCTCTTAAAGGCTATAATGAATTGAAATGGGCTGTTCATTCTGAACATTAGTCTGGGCCCAAACACTGACCAAATAATATGAAAAAACAAATCACAACCAGTCTAAATTTATGTGGTTACTAATTTTTATAGAAGATCTAAGTACTATCAGAATTATTACCAGAAGTTAATCAGTGCAATCATACTGAATTCTTATTTGATCATTACTCTTTTGACCTATCCAAATTAACTAAATCTGTTATTAAACTATTCACATACTAACTATCATTATAAACGGATTTTGACTATTATTATCAATTGAAATTCTAACATGTTCAAATGCAGAATTGAATTACTGAAATGTTAATACATGATATGAGTTAAAGTATATGAAAACGTTCATTTTTACTTGTCAATTAACCAATACTACTTGTATAACATAGAGTAAAACAGAATAGAAATTTTATACTTCATTTTTATTTGACGGCTTAAAATGTTCTGATTTCACCAAATAAATCACTGACTCGGATCCTTTTAAGGTACTATTATCACTGATATCTAGTAATGATGGCTGATATTTTAAAAGCTCAGTATCAGTCCGAGTTCATAGTGTTCAGTTATACATTTATACTAACCTTAATGAATACAATTGTCTCTAATTATATCAGATATACGTGTAAAGTAAGATGAACTAAGCAAATAGCAATTTTATTTCATCTTCATCGTCATGCATTACAGATGCGGGCAATGGAATTGTACTTGGAACAATGAAGGAGATTAATGAGAATTCTAGATCACAACAACGATAACAGGATCAGCAATAGAATTTCAACAGAAATTAACCACAGCCTCAATCAACACCAGATTTAATCGCAATAACCCGGAATCCAACTAAAAAACCAGTGAAACACCCACAGCAAACACGATTTGATTTAGAAAACCAGCAAAATAGCCACAGTGAGCACGAATCGATCAGGAAAACCAGCAGAAATCAACACAGCAAACCATAATCGATCATGAATCAGTAGAATTTTAGGATTTTGCATGTATTGAAATCGAAGATTGGGATCTTCTAGGGTTTCAGAAGTTTCTAGGGTTGCAGAGTTTCAGATTGAAAAATCTTAAGGTTTTCAAAACATGTATGGTTCAAAAGTCTTTCCAGATTCAAAAATCTAGCTCCAAGTTTTTCCAGATTCAAAAGTCTCTTTATTCAAATTATTGAGGTGCCTTTTATAGGCACCAATAGAAGGTTCTAGGTTTTCCATTTTCCCCTCTTTTTTTAATTTTCAGATTTTCTAGTAATCCCTTAATTCCTACCTTTTCATTCAAGTTACTGCCATCATTTTATAGAAATTATACTTGTACCCCTTTTAGAACATTCTAGAGGGTTCTATTATTATCCACC
>MU788008.1:6828-48498 GCA_026770625.1 Nicotiana glauca | reverse complement strand
TAGATGAGCATCTTGATTTCAAATTCCCTTTTCAAGATTTCCTTCATTCCCTAACCCAATCTTTACTTATTTATGTTAAACAATCTTCTCACAACGTATATTGTACATGCATGTATACACAATACCAAAACACCCAAGAATCATACCTCAATAACCCATCTTATACTCTAAACTTGAATTTAAAACATAGGGCATAGAATCTTACCTCTTAGATGAAGAACTTGCGATTGGGTTCTTGATTCTTGAAGATTGATGCAAGATTTGGATGATTTAAATGTTGGGTTCCTCCTTATCTCACTAAAATGCTCTCACCTCTCTCTAAAATCAGTAAGAAATGACCCCAAAATGAACCCCAAAGCCTATATATTGAAATAGGGTCGGGTTATAAAAATTAGAAATTTAACCCTCCGATGTCAATTATGTTGTAGCAGAATGCACCGCAGAATGAACATGCGGGCCGCATAATGTACCGTAAAATCGGTGCCCAAAAATGAGCAACATTGCTTCAATCTGCGGTCAAAATGCGGACCGCAGAACGAAAATGCGGACCGTGAAATGAAAATGCGGACGGCAGATCTGACATGACACAGGATCACATTTTCCAGCCTTTGGTAATTTGATCATAACTTTGTGTAGGAATGTCTAAATGACGAACGGTTTGAAGCGTTGGAAACTAGACTCAATGAGCTTTCATTTGATATACCATTCACCATATAAAAACATATATATAATTATATATGCTCGTTTAAAGTGGAGCCTTGTGCGAATCCATTTGGAATATTGGCCTATTACGAAAACTTCCCCATTTGGCATACACTTAGGCTTCCATTTGGACCTCAGATCACTTACCATAAGACTTATAATCATATTTACCAAGTCTAATTGATGTCCACCATGTTAATAGTATATTAGAATATTATAATAAGCCTGTGTGATACCACGAAATCCTAATTACTTAGCGAAATTTTCCGGGGCCTTACAGGTCATGCCCAACCATTGGTGTAGACTGGCACACCCCTAACCAGTCGCTTGGTCCAAACAAATTAAGAGCAGCTCTTAGAGATCACACCTGAGTCTGGATGGTGATTAGGACACCACCAGACTTGAGTCAAGGCTCAGCACATAAAGGGAAAAGGGAAGTGGGAATTGATTTGAGTAAAAGATTCAAAAGAACCCAGTTCAAAGTCATAGGCAACAATAACAAAGTGCTACCATGGCTGGAACTGTACTCTCATACAAAGGGGTAAAAGTGAAGGGGTTCACACGAGAAAAAAGCACACAGAGTTGCAGAAACATGATGAAGGAAAGCATAATAGGCTAGAAAATAAACACATAGTGAAGGGGCATTATTTAACTAAGAATGACATACCATATGCAAAGTACTAGAATAGCAGAACAATAGAGTACGCAGACAGCAAGAGATCAGTAGGAGCAAACTCAAGTCTTCAGCAAATACTTGAGAGTTCAAAAAGAACTTGAGAATGTTTCAGAAAGTAAAAGGAGAAGGGGAGCAGGTGCTCAATACTATAAGTGAGAAAATAAATTTTGATTGTGAAAGAGTGTAGAATAGTTGTATTTTTGAATGCAAAAGTAATGCAGCGAAAGTAGTGAATTGAGAGCCTGTGTGTGTTTTTTTTTGTTGAATTCTGAAGTATCTGTAAGAGCAGAAAGAGTAGTCCTTTATATAGTGTAGAAGACAAGTAATAAAAAAGTTAAGAAAATATTTTTCAATTAATCACATAGGATTTCCCCTTGGTTAAGGGATTTGATTTCAAACGGGCATGGGATAATTAAAGAAAGAGAAACAATCAAAAATCTTTCCAAAGTATCATAACACAGGTAAATACACAGAGTTTATTTAAGGCAAGAATCCTATGGTACATGATTTGTGAGAAATAAGGAAAGAATCACAGCCAGTGAAATTAGTATTTTGAGTCCTGGAATAAATGAATCCAACCAGAAAAGGTAAAGAGGGACTTAATTTGAAGAAAATCATTAACAATCAATCAGACCCTTTCGAAAAGGGACTCGAAATCAATCACAGGCTGGCCAAACGCCTTTTGAAAGAGGAGAATGTCATATGAAAGGCATGCAGAGACAAGAAAGCATTGTTGTAAAACTTAGCAAGAAATCAGAGTAGCAAGGAAATTTAGGTTCATAGACTCAAAGTGAGTCTTGAAAGAGGGTCTGGGTTTTGAATGGAACCCTAGCTCAAACACACAGCCAAACTTGTCAAAAACCCCAAACACTAGGGTTTCTGACTCAAATCATATACATAGGTGAGGAAACCACAAGTAGAATAGGCTTCAATAGCCTCTTTCAGAGACTTATGGGAGAACAAACTGAGAGAATATCAAGTTCGAAATACAAGGAATACATTTAGGCAAAGCTTTTTGCTCAAACAAGTTCAGAAAAGAAAAGAAATACAGGTTTAGGAAAACAATAGATGAATCATGCTTAGGGCTTAAACAAAAATCCAGTAAAGGCAGGCAAGGAGTAAAAGCTTAGTAAAAAGAAAAATAGAGTAGAGGGATATGCGAGGGAGACATATAATGCATGCTTATAGAACCTAGTAGGAGAAAGAACAGAACACAAAACAGAAAAACATGCGTAATAATGGCAAAACACAAGAGCATAGGAGAAGACATACGAGGAAAGAACGTAAGACATAAGCGAAAAAACTCGTAAGAACATGGCATATACAGATTCACACAAAGAAAAAGAAGAAGAAGAAACAGAAACCATTTTAAGATTTTGAAAACCCTAAATTGAACAGACTAATTTTGATAAGAGAAACTTGGGGAAAAGCTTTGAAACTTCGAGATACCACAGATCTGTCACAGGTCTAAGAAAATAAAGAAAGAAGGAACCTCAAACAGCTTTAGAAATGAGAAGGCTTGGAAAGGATCTGGCCTGGAGTAAATCTGAGCCATTTCTAAGCTCTTGAGGCTCGAACACGTCGGAACGGAGTCGGAGAATCCATAGGAGCACGGATCAGCGGTGGATCTGAACAGGCATCGTTGAGGTCAGGCCTCAAAACCTTGAACAACCAAGGCCTGGGGGTTAAAGCAGGTGAGCACAGGCTGTCCATGGCCTGAGAAACCATGGACTCCGGTGAGATTGATCGGGGAAGATGAGGGAGATGATTAGGGTTTCGAGGGCTTGAGAGCATTTGAGAGAAGGGGAGGGTTTGAAGGCGGCGGTCGAAGGCGAAATGAGGGTTAGGGTTAGGTCGTGTAGAATTAAAAAGGAAAGAACGAATGAGGACCATTGATAAAAATGATCAACGACCAGGATTTAAAAATACAAACGGACGAGTTTGTTAATTGGGTCAGGGGTCGGGTAAAAAATTGAATTGGGTCGTCTATTTGGGGCCTGATTTTGGGTCAATTGGGTTCAAGATTAAAACGAAATATAGGCTAGAATTGAAATGAAATGTGGCCAAAATTGAAATAGCTAGTTTTTCTCTGTTATTTTATAAAAATAGTAAAAATGATTTTAAAAGAAAATTGAAGATGCTGAACCAATTAATAATACATATTTATTAATTAAAAAATATTAGAACTAATTTTACGATTATAAACACTATTAATCGTAGAATAGGCTATAATTGCATTTATATGCAATTAGCTTTTAAAAAATAACGAGCAATTTTGTAAAAATGTACAAAAATCACCTTAATTATATTTTGGTGTAAATATTAGAATAAAATAAATTATTCGCCAATAATGATAGTTTGGAAATAATTATTGAATTTTGAACTATTAAAATAGACAACAAATTGAATCTATGAACTTTAAAAAATAAGGAAAAATACCAAAACTCTTGGAAATGCTTATATATGCATGAATATACTATTTTGAGAGTATTTGGGTGTATAAAATACATAGAGAAAAATTCGGTATCAACAGGGTCGACCAACTTTATCGGGTCGAGGGTGGTAGACTAGCTCAGATTGCCATGCCAAACGATGCCCGCCTCTCAAATTCTTGACGGATTCAACACGGCGATCGAAATAAAAAAAGGAGAGAGCATTCACTCATTCAGCATGGCTGGCGTAGACCGGAATGCCAAATTCCATGTCATCATAGGAGATGCGAGGTATAAATGCCTTATTCAGAGGGCCACGGACACACCGTATAAAAATGGTACCACCCCTTCTTTGCCAAATGATGAAACCCCCAGTGAATGATGGAATTAAAACCATATACAGGGAACAACACGCGACAAGGGAAGTGTTCATGTTACGGAGGAACTTACTGAGTCCTCGCTTCAAACAACAGGGACATATCAGACTTCAGAACATCGCCTGCGCACCCTACGATAAGGTAAGACCACCTCCCTCTTTCATTATTTTACTCTAACCCATATGCAGATACTCGATCGGAGTGGTCAAAAGTATTAACCCAACTCGAAGATCTCAAGGACTTAATGGCATCTGATGTACTCTTTCCTATCAATCGAGCTTTTTTCCTGAAGAGGGTTTCATTGGCAAGGTTCTTAACGGGGAAACGCGCTACCTAAGGAGAATCTGATAGGCGTACAAGGCTTCCTTTGCAATCAACCCCGAACACTAGAGGGCATCTTTCGAAAGGTCACCTACTCGAAAGAACCATGAAGCGTCAAACGGGGTTCAGTTAGGAAAATGATGTCCTGGGCCAAATGGTCAAGTGAACCGTGACCGCATAAGTTGGGCTCACAGCAACAAAACAACATGTACTTATTCCAAGCAATCAAAGAATATCTTTCTCCAAAGCATATCGTACTCCAAAACAAATTTAGCACTCTTAGGGCAAGGAGCCCTCCACCAGAAATACCCTGAAATATTTGGAGACTAGAGTCAATACTTTGGCACCCGTATGGCCTCAGGGTTGGGACTCTAAAATCGTAAGCCCTCAATAAGGCTACATAGAAATTACGAAACATCTTTAAAAAGGGATATTTTCTCGAATCCTCAAAGACTGGCGTCACAAACATAGAAAATACATGACCCCGGGGTCGGAATCTCTAAAGTCATAAGCCTTCAGTAAGGCAATTCCAAGCTTACGAGTAACGACACCCGAGCCTATGTAAACTCGATAACTCGGAGACTATCACAAATCACCATCCATTTTAAAATCGAGGGAGTAGGACCCTAAGTGGGCAGACTCGGTCTCAAAGTTACACCGAGTATGAATAAACTGTAAAATCTCAATATGGAAGAAAAAACTATAACACCTCAATGGCATAAAAAACCGTACGGTATGAAAAACTGTAAGCTCTTAAGAGGCATACAAAACTATAAGACCTCAACAGGCATGAGAAAATTGTAAGACCTCAATAGGCATGAATAACTTGTAAGACCTCAACGGGCATGAAAATTATTATAAGACCTTACTACATGCATAAAACTCGATCGTGAAGTTTAGTCTATACGTCGTATTTGTAAAACACCCGAAAGGGCAGACCCTCAATGTAGACACCTACACTACTACACTTGGGATAAAAAACAGCTACGACCAAACACAAATGACTATGGTCATACAACTGTACCAACCAAAGTAACGCGACTCGGGGATGCCCGACCGTCGCTACAAAATCATATGCCATTACTTCAAATATACATTGAAAAGAACTGGTTAAACAGGCTATCCTCGATAGGCAAACGAGCTTCAACCATGTCAGCTCCAAAACACAAGGCTTCGAGCTACTCAGCCTACGAGCTAAACCTTTCGAGGTGGTTGAATATCACCGCTAACGAATTGAAATTGTGGTTCTTCCCGAACCAACGACGGGTCAGGAAAAATCAATGCAAAAGTCCTTAACGAGAGGAAAACAAAGCCTACATATGTCTAAGGGCAGAGCGTAAGACCCATTGTCGCCAGCCTAACGAGCCTCAAGGCCATACACAAAAGTATAAGATCCACTGTCGCCAACTTAAAATTTTAAAGCTTGAGGGTCAAAATGAGCTCGAGTCGTAACCTAATTCAGATACCGAACCCAAAATAGTTAACTACATATACCTAAGGGCAAGGCGTAGTTCATTGTCGCCATTGTCGCCAGCTTAATGAGCCTCAGGGCCATACATATAAATGGTCGTTTTGACCCAACACATAAGAGTCATTGTTTCCAGCCCACAAAAATACAAAACTTGAGGGTCCATAAAGCTCGAGTCGAAACCCGACGCGGAGACTAAACACAAAATAGTTAGCTATACGTTCCTAAGGACAAGGCATAAGAGCCATTGTTGCCCGCCCCTAAAAACACAAAAGTTTGAGGGTCGAGAACACCTTTGTTGATCCGGCCCCCTTGGCCTGGAAGAACCAAGCTTGGTTGAAGCATGATCAATCGAAGGAACCACCATTCCAGAATCAAAAACATCGGGTGCAACAGACTCAGGCGATGTTTCCTCCTCAAAGACTCGGCCCCGTTTCGCCCTACTAAGAGCTCCATCGCACTGCAAGTGCATATCCCTTTTATCACTATTATCATTTGGCTTGGGAGCTGGAAACTCCTCCCCCTCTATGGAAGAGCGCAACCTCGCCCTTGGGGACTCTACGATACCTGCGACGGGAATATTAGTACATAAAAAGAGGAAAATCTCACCCTCAATATATGAAGGACAAGGTAAAATTAGTGTACGCATATACCTTGGTATTTTGCTTCCCATCACATGTCGAATGGGTCGCTAGCTTCCGGACCCAACTAGGCAGATCTGGAACTTTATGTGGCATCCATGAAATTATTATAGAAAATAAGGAAACACGGTTACTAAACTAGCTTCCACCATGAGGGAATCTGAGAAAGCGCAAGACGCTCCACTCACACACGTAATTGCATTCCTCGGGGAATGGCATAACTCCCACGGGGATAACATCTGTCGTTCGGACTCGGACAAATCCTATAACCCACTCTAAATCTACGTCTTCCCCATCATCATTAACAAAGGGTGTGGATGAAAGTTATCGCGAGGTTAGAAGACCGCGATGATGAAAGGGCCGGTGCAGCCTGACGAGGTGACTGAGCGTGAATTCAAGCCTTGCCATCTCCGCAAAGAACCTCATCATCAACACTATTCGCCAAAACGACAAATGTATCTGCACCAAAGTAACCCAATACTTTAGGTCCAAATAGAGCACAACCCTATTAGGGGGGCCTAGTGCGAAAGGGTACAAGTACACATTCGGGAATCTTCCGGCAAGGTCCGTGATACCCTCCTCCGGGGAAAGCACCTTTAACACTACCCCTCTTCCCCTCCGCAGTCTCTCCTTACTAGCTCCACATGCTCATTTCTTATCGAAGACCTGGTGTTCAAAGTAAACTCCTACAAATCTTGAGTGCTAGGATTGGAACTCTCCCCTCTCTGCCGGAAATACCCTGAAATAGAAGCCATGGCCATAGTGGAACTATCAAATTGAAGCGGGAACATACACAAATTCTTTGGCGCTAAGATGAAGAAGCAACCCCATATATATACATATATGGGGAAACAATAATGATCCACCTACCTGACAGCGTCGTCTCCAGTCCCGAGATGGTACCCGACCTGGAGCACCTCCATCAAAAAAAGTTAGGCTTCAGGAAGCTTTCAGTACCATTATAGAGTTCGATATGATACCCGATCTTGAAATTTCCCTCTGATAGAAGATAAGCACTCTGAGCTCCGTCTATGAGGACTCGACCTCAGGATATCACCTAAATATTAACAACCCCTCATGGTAGGTCTACCTACAACACCCTGAAAATTAGCTACTTCAAGATACAAAGCAAATCTCCATATGCACGAAGCTGACCTTCACTTAGAAACCACTCCCAAAACTCTCAAGGATCGATGCGTTTTCTTTGTCACACCTCTTTTTTCTACCACAGAAAGGGCATAACGGAATTTTTTCCAAATTAAGTGATAATCGAAATGGGATTAATTATTAGATTCAAAGTCGCTACTTTGGATAATTTATAGTGTCCCAAGTCACTTGTTTAAAATTCCGAATTGAGGAAATTGACTCTTATTTATGGTCTCCGAACACAGAAATCCGGGTAAGAAATTCTATTAACCGGGGCGAAGGTGTTTGATATTTTCGAGTTTTGTGGTTCTAGCATGGTTGCTTTGATTATACTCGGCTTAATCAAATTGTCTAACTACTCATTTTAGAACCAATGCGTATTTGCTTTTTTTTAGTTAAGAAATTATCTTAAAACATGTCACGCGTACGTTTACCCGTTTGTTTGGTGTGTCAAAAATTATGTCACGCGAACGTGTCCACAATTAATAACACTTTATTATTATTAAGAAAGATTAGGCGAACTTGTACGAATGCATACTCCGAATTTGTTTTTAAGATCGCAATTGTATCACGCGAATGTGTACACCACCACGATAGTATATTGAACGTGCCTAAAGCAAGCTACGAGTATCATTATTCTATTTCATAACATTGGTCTAATAACTCTGGTAGAAATTAATAACTGAACTTAAAGCTTATTAGAATTGTTTAATTGCTATGGACAACAAATTGCAATTGCTAAGCATCTTTAGATCTAAGGTTGTATGTTCGAATCTGATTTAACTATTGATTTCAAAAAAATTACTAGAAATGTCGTTTGTTCTTTTTTACTAACTTGTTGAACAATAGGGACAAAATGAAAAGCTAGCCATCTTAAGTCCAGGTGAATTTTATTGGGTCAAATTCTAGGGCCCAGGTCTTGAAAGTATCCAGATTTAATACACGACACTATTTGGGCCATTTACATGTCTAGCCCAATTTCCCCTTTAATAACAAATCAACACTAATACCGAAAATACAACATTGAACATCCAATCAAATTAACAAATTTAACACATGGTAACATAAGAAACCCAAATTCCTATATGAATATCATAGTCTACAAAAATCTGAACGGAATAACTGATTAATAGCGCATGCTTTGTGCAAATTAGGGTTAGGCGACAAATCTGGACCCTAATCCAAACAGGTGCGAGGTCCTTGGGCCTTAGTTGAGGCTTAGAGAATTTGATCCAGTTCAAATATTTAAGGATTTAAACAGAACTTTTGTTAAACCAACTCAAAAAATACTTAATAGAATATCATATGCTAGCTGAACATAAATGCAATGAACTACAACATGGTCTTCAAAAGAAAAGCTAAACTTTATTTAGTAAAGTGATATAATGTGCTCATGACTTCAAATGTTAAACAAAGACAGAATTTTCGGGCATATTTAAACGTATCCAAGCTGGATTCGAATCAAAAATAACACTTCCAAAATTTTAACAGAACAAAGGAAACTAAGTCAACAACAAACTTTCACTTAAAATTTAACAAAACCAAAAATAAACGTAAAAGAAATTTTATATGTACACAATAAATAATTCCGTCCCATATTGTAATTCAAACAAGGCTGAATGAAATGGCTGTCCATGCCTCAAACATTAAGCAGGATTGCAGAGAAGATGAAGAGGAAGAAATAGGACATAATTACATGAATCAAACACAAATTCTCATCTATTAGCAAAATACAACACATGATATTAGCTAACCAAGGAAAGAATTACACGAGTTAATAAAACACAAGAGCTATGCCATGGCTCTATCAATCCCAAAACGTTTATATCTTCAAATTTAATGTTGCAGCTCATGGTTTCAAAGTAGTACCAGAATACAGCAAGCGATAACAAGAAAAAAATGTGCTTAGAAATCAGCAAAGTGTGATGGATTAAGCAGCAGGGAGCGTCAGTGATCATCAAAACAACTTCGTTATCAAATCATGACTCAAAGGAAGAAATCTGAAAATCCAAGAGAAGATGTTTTCCCAGAAAGAGTCAATCGAGAAGTCAAAAAGAAAATTCTTTGATCCTTTGTTTACGATGGAGGATTCTCTTCAACTTGCCTTGGGCATCGATATCATCCTTCAAATTAATCGCCATCTCCGGATCAGTCTTAGTCTGGCTCAGTGCTGCTTCAACCCGAGCATCAACAATCTCGGCCCTGACCTTCAAAAGTTTGGACTCAAGCTTTGTGATCATAACTGCTTGAACTGAAGCATTGTCATGAGCTAAGCGGAGTTGTGATAGGAAAAAAGTTATCCTGAAAGGTTAAAAAGCGGAACGCATACTCACCCAGGACGAGAAGTTACCTACTCCATCAAATAACTCTCTTAATTTGAGCTCTGGTGCGCCTCATATCACTAGTGTGTCAATTCAACTTCTTTCTCCTTGCAAAGGAGCATAAGGGACCTATCCTAATCCAGATCTTTATGAAGCCTAGCCCTATGATGGAGCATCTCAGACCTAAGCCTGCCAAAGGCTTGCAGAAGAAAAACTCGATGAGGAGGGGAAGACACAAGATTCAGAAGGATGTGCCAAAACTCACCGCAAAGTGAAGTCGGCGGACTTCCTCAAAGGCCGAGAACACCTCTGTTGATCCGGCCCCCTTGCCTGGAAGAACCAACCTTGGTCGAAGCATGATCAATCGGAGGAACCACCACTCCAGAATTAAAAACATCGGGTGTAGCATACTCAGGCGATGTTTCCTCCTCAAAGACTCTGCCCCGTTTTGCCTTGCTAAGAGCTCCATCGCAGTGCAAGTGCATATCCCATTTATCACTATTGTCTTTTGGCTCGGGAGCTGGCAACTCCTCCCCTTATCTGGAAGAGCACAACCTCACCCTTAGGGACCCTCCGATACCTACGACGGGAAGATTAGTACATAAAAAGAGGAAAATGTCACCCCCAATATACGAAGGACAAGGTAAAAGCAGCGTAAGCCTATACCTTGGTATTTTGCTTCCCAGCTGCCCCATGACACAGCTCGCCACCTACGCTCGTCACAAGTCGAATGGGTCTCCAGCTTCCAGACCTAGCTAGGTAGATCAGGAACTTCATGTGGCATCCATGAAATTGCAAATGTTAGAACGCGCAAGACGCTTCACTCAGGTACGTAATTTCATTCCTCGGGGAATGGCATAAGTTCCATGGGGATAACGTCAGCCGTTCGAACATGGAAGAATCCACTAACCCACTCTTAATCTACATCTTCCCCATCGTCAATAACAAAGGTCATGGACAAAAGGTACCACAAGGTTAGAAGACCTCCATGATGAAAGGGCCGGTACAGCCTGACAAGGTGACAGAGCATGAATTCAAGCCTTGCCTTTTCCACAAAGAACCTCATCATCAACACTATTTGCCAAAACGACAAATGTATCTTCACCAAAGTAATCCAATACTTTAAGCAAAAATCGAGCACGACCCTATCAGGGGGGCCTAGTGCGAAAGGGTAAAAGTACACGTTTGGGAATCCACCAGCAAGGTCCGTGATACCCTCCTCCGAGGAAAGCACCTGCAACGCTCCGCCTCTCCCCATCCGCAGTCTCTCCTTGCTAGCTCCACATACTCCTTTCTTATCGAAGACCTGGCCTTCAAAGTAAAGTGCTACGAATCTTGAGTGCTGGGAGTGGAACTCTCCCCTCTCTGCCAGACATACCCTGAAATTGCAGCCATGGCCATAGTGGAAGTACCAAATTGAAGCGGGAACATACACAAATGCTTGAAGCGGGAATATATATATATATATATATATATATATATATATTGGAAACAGCAACGATCAACCTACCTGACAGCGTCGTCTCCAGTCCCGAGGTGGTACCCGACCTGGAGTACATCCATCCAAAAAAAGTTAGGCTTCAGGAAGCTTTCAGCACCGTTATAGAGTTTGAGATGATACCCGATCTTGAAATTTCCCTCTGATGGAAGATAAACATTCTGAGCTCCGTCTATGGGGGCCCGACCTCAGGATATGACCTAAATATTGACAACCCCTCATAGTAGGTCTACCTACAATGCCTTGAAAATTAGCTACATCAAGATACAAAGCAAATCTCCAGATGCACGAAGCTGACCTTCACTCAGAAACCAATCCCAAATATCTCAAGGATCGATGCGTTATCTTTGTCACACCTCCTTTTTCTACCATGGAAAGGGTATAAGGGAGTTTTTTCCAATTTAAGTGATAATCGAAACGGGATTAATTATTAGATTCAGAGTTGACACTTTGGATACTTTATAGTATCCCAAGTCACTGCTTTAAAATCCGAAATTGAAGAAATTGACTCTTATTTATGGTATGCGAACACAGAAATCCGGGTAAGGAATTCTATTAACCCGGGAGATGGTATTAGGTATTTTCGAGTTTTGTGGTTCTACCACGATTGCTTTGATCATACTTGGCTTAATCAAGTTGTCTAACTAATCATTTTAGAACCAATGCGTATTTGCTTTTTTTAGTTAAGAAATTATCTTAAAACAAGTCACGCGTATCTGTACCCGTTTGTTTGGCGTGTCAAAAAATATGTCATGTGAACGTGTCCACAATTAATAATATTTTATTATTATTAAGAAAGTTTGGGCGAAGTTGCATGAATGCATAGTCCGAATTTGTTTTTAAGTTCGAAATTGTATCACTCGAATGTGTACACCACCACGATGGTATATTGAACGTGCCTAAAGCAAGCTAGGAGTATCATTATTCTATTTCTTAACATTGGTCTCAAATCTCTTTTAGAAATCAATAAACGAACTTGAAGCTTATTAGAATTGTTTAATTGTTGTGGACAACAAATTGCTATTGCTAAGCATCCTCAGATCTAAGGCTGTATGTTCGAATCTGATTTAACTATTGATTTCAAAAAAAATAACTGGAAATGCCGTTTGTTTTTTTTTACAAACTTGTTGAACAGTAGGGACAAAGTGAAAAGCTATCCATCTTAAGTCCAAGTGAATTTTATTGGGTCAAATTCTAGGGCCCATGTCCTGAAAGTATCCAGACTTAATGCACAACCCTATTTGAGCCATTTACATGTCTAGCCCAATTTCCCCTTTAAGAACAAATCAACACTAATGCCGAAAATACAACATTGAACATCGAATCAAATTGACAAATTTAACACATGGTAACATATGAAACCCAAATTCCTATATGAATATCATAGTGTACGAAAATCTGAACGGAATAACTGATTAATAGCGCATGCTTTGTGTAGATAAGGGTTAGGCGACAAATCTGAACCCTAATCCAAACAGGTGCGAGGTCCTAGGGCCTTAGTTGAGGCTTAGAGAATTTGATCCAGTTCAAATATTTAAGGATTTAAACAGAACTTTTGTTAAACCAACTCAAAAAATACTTAATAGAATATCATATGCTAGCTGAACATAAATGCAATGAACTACAACATGGTCTTCAAAAGAAAAGCTAAACTTTGCTTAGTAAAGTGATTTAATGTGCTCATGACTTCAAATGTTAAACAAAGACAGAATTTTCGGCCATATTTAAACGTATCCAAGCTGGATTCGAATCCAAAATAACACTTCCAAAATTTTAACAGAACAAAGGAAACTAAGTCAACAACAAACTTTCACTTAAAATTTAACAAAACCAAAAATAAACTTAAAAGAAATTTTATAGGTACACAATCAATAATTCCATCCCATATTGTAATTCAAACAAGGCTGAATGAAATGGCTATCCATGCCCCAGTCATTAAGCAGTATTGCAGAGAAGATGGAGAGGAAGAAATAGGCCATAATTACATGAATCAAAACACAAATTCTCATCTATTAGCAAAACACAACACATTATATTAGCAAACCAAGGAAAGAATTACACGAGTTAATAAAACATAAGAGCTATAACATGGCTGTATCAATCCCAAAACATTTATATCTTCACATTTAATCTTGCAGCTCATGATTTCAAAATAGTATTACTACCCCCGATAGCTCGAGCTCGAGCAAGATATCGACCTCGAGGTCCTTCATCGACCAATCCGAGGCTTAGGTTGCAAGCATCTCGGTTTTATTACTGCCCCGTTTCAGCTTGTATCTCTTCATTAAAATTTTCATTCTTAGTATCAACTGCTCTAACAACAAGCATAAAAATAGATCACGTATTTTTAGATTCCCATTTAGAAATTTAATTGTTGTTACCATTTTCCTAGTGAACAGTTTGACGCCCACAGTGGGGCTAAAAATAATAGTGATTTTTTTCTTGCTGGTTTCATTGAACAAATGCAAGTTATCTTTCACACATTTTCTTTTACAAGATGTCTTGATTTCTTGTCGAAATATCTGGCTCGGTAAACAGAGTCAAGAACGACAACCTCGAAAACCATAGGGAAAAGGGCGTGGTTGTTCCGGCTGCCGGAACGCAACCATAGAATCCCGATAACACGCCCGGACCTATCCTAGCGGATGCGGACTCATATAACGCACAACAGGTCGACAAAACCTCGCACACCGACGGAAGCATACAACATGTCGACCAACTGGAAGCCCAAAAAACCCCAGCTCGGGATACATAGGAAGTTAGTCTTCACGATATTTTGAAATGTTGCACGCACAATAGTTGGCTATCGCTCAGTTGTAAAGCCATCCGACGACTCCCAGCGCAGTAGTGCAGGAGACTACCCCCCCAGCCGAACGGGTACCAGAGAGGTCAAGCAACAACGGATCCATAGACGATCCTGCCATCATGAAAATGCTGGAGGATCTCACCAAAAGTATCGAGTCAGGCGAGAAAATTAAAGCAGCCAACCATAAGAAGGTCGAAACCGATAACTTCAAAATTTATCAAATCGTGGGCGCACCCCCGATCCTGAAAGGTGTAGTTCTAGGAAGTTCGTGCAATGGCCATTACCACAGGAAGCAGCCCCAAAACCCATTCCAAAGAAGTTCAGAATGCTAGAGCTCCCAAAATACAACGGGGCCTCAAATCCCAACGAACATGTTACTGCCTATACATTCGCGGTGAAAGGCAACAACATAAAAGATGATGAGATCGAGTCAGTCCAACTAAAGAAATTTAGAGAAACGCTCTCGAAGGGGGCCATGATGTGGTATCACAACCTAGCTACCAACTCCCTAGACTCATTCGTCATGCTAGCGGACTCCTTCATAAGGGAACACGTCATTGCTATCAAGGTAGAAACAAGGCAGTCCGATGTATTGAAGATTAAGTAGAGGAAGAACGAAATGCTGCGAGAATTTGTGTCTTTTTTTTAGACGGAACGAATGGAGCTAAACCCGATCTCCGATGACTGGGCAGTGCAGGCCGTCACTCAAGGCATGAATGAATGAAGCTCGGTGGCATCAAGATAGCTGAAAGAATATCTGATCGAGTATCCCACCGTAACTTGGTCGGACATCCACAATCGATACCAGTTAAAGATCAAGGCCGAGGACGACAAATTGGGAGCCCCTTCGGGATCAATATACCCGAGCAGGCCCTTGGTGAAGGAGCCAAAATCAAATAAAGAGAGGTACTAGCTATACTCCGATGATAGGGGAAACGCTCCAAAGCGCAATTCACCCCGTAACGACTGATTGGTAAACCAAGGACAGAATTCTCAAGGACCCCTCAACAGAGGTGGCTTTGATGGGTAGACAAGGCCAATAAGGGCACCCTGCCTATCAAAATATAACTTTAAATTCGATGTGTCGGACATTGTGTTTGCCGTTAGCAAAATCAGGGACGCCAGATGGCCCAGGCCAGTACACTCGGATTCTTCCCAAAGGAACTACAATTTGATTTGCGAGTTTCACAACATAGACAGGCACCGAACCGAGGACTACAGAAAGCTCCAAGAGGAAGTGGCTCGGTTTCTCGAAGACGGGCACCTTCGAGAATTTCTCAGCAGCCGGGCAAAAAACCACTCCTGAGAAAGAGAAACAACCAAAAGGAACAAAGCAAACGAGCCCCACCACGTCATCCACACAATTTTTTATAATCTTCCCAGACGTATTCTAATAGAGGACCACATAGAAACAACGAAATAAATGCAAGAACTTGAAAGTGTCGTCGCCACACAGTTTTAATCACCCCTCCCTCTTTCTATCTTCTGGTTCACGATAACTCTTGCGCAGGCCATTGACCAAGGAGATCAGGACGCCGATGTGGTTTGAAGACCCTGAGGTTTCAAAGAATCCATTGCACTCTTTTCGTGTGATCGGTTTTTTATCGAAAAATGGGTTTTTATCTACATGGGTTTTTAACGAGGCAACAACCACGCACTTCCCAAGAAGGATTCCATAAGCCTATGGGACTTTCTTTACAATCAGCCCCGTTCCGTGAAATGATGAATGAGGATCCAACAGGAAATGATGTATCAAACCAAACGGTGCAAGGAGCCGCGCCCGTGCCCACGCAGGCTGAGCTCACAACAATGAAACGATTTGTATTTACGCCAAGCAATAAAATAATATCTTTCAACATCTCACACCGCAATAAAGGAAATTTCAGCATACTCTCGGCAGGAATCCCTCCATCAAATACATTCCGAAATAATTGGAGACTTAGTGTAAACAATTTGGGACTCGTACGACCCCGGTGTCGGAACTCCGCGCTTATAAATCCCTTACAAGGTAACTCCGAGCTCACGAATAATGACTTTCGAGGCTAAGCAAACTCGATGACTCGGAGACTATCCCCAATTGACGTACACTGGAAAACCCGATGCTGTAAGACCCTAAGCGGGCAAACTCGGTATAACCGAATCTATTCTACATAACAACAAAAACTATAATACCTCAACAGGCATGACAAACTAATGCATGAAAATTTTGTAAGACCTTACTAGAGCCATAAAACTGAATCCCGAAGTTTAGGCCATACGTCATATTTGTAAGAATCCCAAATGGGCATACCCTCGGTGTAGACGCCTAAACTATCACTCGGGATAAAAAATGACTGCGGCCAAATACATATGACTATGGTTAAGATGATTGCACCAGCCAAATTAACGTGTCTCGGGGATGCCCAATTGTCGCTAACAATTTTACAGGCCATTAATCCGAATATACTTCAAAAAGAACCGGTTAAAACATGCTTCCCTCAACAGGCAAACGAGCTTCAACAAAGCATCGACTACTCAGCCTACGAGTTAAGAACCTTCTGAGGTCCTCGAACATCGTTGCTAACAACTTAAAATCGAGGTTCTTCCCGAACCGACGACGGGTCAGGTAAAATCATTTTATAAAGACCTTAATGAGAGGAAAATAAAGCCTACAAAAATGACCACATGCAAAAGAATAAGATCCAATGTCTCCAACCAAACGAGTCTACGAGCCACACACTAAAAAGTCGCAACGACTAACAACATAAGACCCACTATCGTCGTCTTGAAAATTGAAAACTTGAGGATTAAAATGAGCTCGAGTCGTAACACGATTCAGAGATTGGGTCCAAAATAGTTAAATATACATAAAAGGTTGCTCTGAGCCAAGGCATAAAAGCCATTGTCGCCAGCTCATGCAAACGTAAAACTCGAGGGTTAGTTGAGCTCGAGTCGAATCTAGACTCGGAGACTGAACCCGAAGACAGTTAAAGTACGCAGGCCTAAGAGAAAACAATAAAAGCCGCTATCACCGGCCTAATAAACATCAGGGCCATATAGCAGGTTCAAAGTTTTTTGTCAATCCAGAGGTGGAATCGACCCGATTGAAATCCCGATGAACAAGAGTACAGAAGATACAAATTGCAGGGTTCCCCCTCCTATTTTTACATATTCGCGATGAAGCACAATCTCAACCTTTGACATATTATGAAAGCTATATATACAAAGAAGAAGGCAGGGAATAGATGTTCCCCCTTTTGACAACTATGGCCCAGTAGCCTTCTCCTCACCATCCTCAGCATCAGATAGAAGGAACTGTGCATCATACTCCTATCCTTTGGCTTTCTCGCTCACCCATGAGAGATCGAAGCCCCTGGCATGAATCTCCTTGAGTATTTACCTTTGGGATCTGTACCTCACGTATTCCTTAGTATTGTTGCACGATCGAGGGCCCTCTTCAGATCAGCTATAGCAACAACATCGCTCCTTGAATAGGCTGCCACTTTCTATCCCTGGTATTGCTTATCACAACCTCGGCCTGGACATTTACCATCTTGGTTTTTGCCCTCAAAACCTCGAATGAAAACCTTGCGATCATCTTCTTTGGAGTAGAATCGTTCGCACGGACGATCTGGATTTGCGCCTCAATAGCAGAAGCCCCAACCTGAACCCTCTCTTTTGTTGCAAAATGGGTACTCACATGCGCCTGTAGCTCGGTGTCACGACCCCGGTTCGCCCTCCATGAACCATTGTGATGGCACCTAGTCCCTAAGACTAGGTAAGACTAAATTTACGGAAGAAAACCAATTTGCAGAAGATAAACAAATTAAAAACAGGAATAAAGAAATAAACAACGTTTAAATGTGCCGCTCGGCATACACAATATGAAATTCTAAAAACCAAAACATGAAACCATGCCCTGGAAACACACGAATCATGAGATAAGAAATACTACATAGCTCTAACTCCAGAATATCAAAAAAGAATGGAAATATCGAAGGGCTAATACTAGACAACAAGAATAGAAAGAGATTAATCTGTCTGCGGACGCGACAGATATACCTCAAAGTCACTATAGCAGTCGCCTCGGCTCAGGGGTGCTAGGACCGAGTCGAAGTACCTGGATCTACACATGAAAAATATGCGTAGAACGGGCATGAGTATACCACAATGGTACTCAGTAAGTGTCAAGCCTAACCTCGGTTCAGTAGTGATGAGGAAGGTCAATGCCCTATTGAGGTTAAATAAAATAAAATATTTGACAGTGTATAACAGAGCAGTATAAATATGTACAACAGTAAAAGTAAAATAAGATAGAAAGGACAGCAACAACTACACAGAAACAACGTAAACGCCGAAAGAAAATACAACTGAACTCCAATAATGTCAATAGGGGGTCTTCTAGGATAACGTCCTCAAGTCCCAAATATACATATCCGATAAGTCTCTCGGGATACCGTCCCGTAGTACAGCTCATAGTACACGGTGATCTACCGGAATCCCCTTCCGTAGCCCCAAACATAAATACCCAGTAATGGGGGAATCTACCGGGTGCATTCCCGTAGTTCCATATAATCGTGTAAGGGGATCTGCCTGAATCGCACATCCGTTGTCCCAAATGTAAATAGAAAAGGGCGGACGTACCGGAATTCCACATCCGTAGTCCCAGTGTAAATACATAGCAACAACAGGAGAAATGCTCAAAAATATCAAACTTCATATTAAGGCAAACAAATAGTGTAGCCTAGCATATTGCACAGAATTCAGGTAGAGCAGTTAAACAAATAAGGCAATTTAATCACTTAGACATGCTTTTCCTAAGCTAACACATGCTTAAATAGTACAAATAATTAAACAGGAAAGTAAACATACTAGTAATTACTTAGTGAAAATCGGATTTCCAACAATTATCACAAGTAAGCACTTGTCACCTTATGTACAAGGCATTTCAATTATCAAATATAACAAATCCTAAGGGAAAAGCCCCCCACACAAGGTTAGGCAATCCACTTACCTCGAACAAGCTCAAATCAAACTGAAACCACGCTCTTGCCATGAGTACTCGACTCTAGATGGCCAAATCTATTCAATTCAATTTCATATTGTAAATAACACTTCAAGTAATTGATTCTACAATTAAATTCTAAGCTAATACGTGAAATTAGGTAAAATGACCAAAAAGCCCCTCAGGACCACGTCTTAGAATCGGGTACTTTGGGAAACCTCATACTCTCATGAGTCTATGCATAACAACAATACAAAAACCGGCATTCAACTGGCCCCTCAAATACCCCTTTTAAGGTGTCTTAATCTCAAGACCTAATTGCCCATTTTCCCTAGTTCTTCTACCACTAATCACATAAAAACGAGCTATGAAGTCAAAAATGTTACCTCCAAGTGATTCCCCTTGAATCCCTCTTCAACCCTCTTCAAAAAGCTTCAAAATCGCCTAAAAATGGAGGAACCTAGGATAAAATTCACGAAATGGACCTTTTAAATCATTCTTCCCAGGCATTTAAATCATTCTTCACGAACGCGGTAAAAGCCTCGCGTTCGTGAAGCAAAAATTGACGTTGACCACTTTTACTTCTTTGCGAACGCGAATCCTTACTGGCGAACGCGTAACTCATCTTCCCAGACCATCGCGAACATGGCTCCCTTCTCGCGAACGCGTAGCTCAAGAACACTACCCTTCGCGAAAGCAGAACTTCCCTCGCGAACGCAAAGGCAAAACATTCTTCTCCACTTCACAACCCTTCGCGAACGCGAGTACAACCTTCCCCGAGCCCCAACTCCTCTTCGCGAACACAAACAAGGAAACCAGAAGTGGGCTGCTACAATATTTTCTACAATTTCTCTATGTTCCAAAACACACTAGATGCCCCCGATACCTCAACGAAACATGCCAAACAATCCTAAAACATCATTCAAGCATGTTCAAATCTTCAGAATGCTCAAGAAAACATCAAAACACCTATTTTGTATCAGATTCAAGCCTAGGAATACCAAAATCTTCTAAATTACACTTTTGATCAAAAAACCCAACCAAACCACATCCGAATGACCTAAAATTTTTAAAACACAACCCAATGACACAATGCCACTACAGTAACTCTCGAAATTCCATTTCGATCCTTGGATCAAAATCTCACTATCGACAGGAAACATTAAAAATTCAACTTTCGGCATTTCAAGCCTAAATTAGCTATGAACCTCCAAAACACAATCCGAACACGCCCCTAAGCCTACAATCACCTAACAGAGCTAACAGATCCATTGAATTTCCATTTCGAGGCCATCTTCACATAGTTCCGACTACAGTCAACTTTCCAACACTTAAGCTCTCACTTATGGACTGTGTGTCCAAAAACTCTTTGAAACATAAAACTGAACATCTCGGCAAATCAAAATAGCTGAAATAAATACGTGGAAAGCAGTTAATAGTGGATCGGGACGTTAATTCTTAAGACAACCGGCCGGGTCATCACATCCTCCTACACTTCAACATTCGTTCGTCTGCGAACGAGCACAGAGACATACCTGATGTAGTGAAAAGATGAGGATAATGGCTACGTATATCCTGTTGGGTCACCCAGGTTGCCTTCTCGATCGGCTGACTCCGCCACCGAACCTTCACTGATGTAATGTTCTTTGACCTCAGCTTTCTGACCTCCCTGTCCAATATTGCCACTGGCTCCTCAACATAAGATAGATCCTTGTCCAAATGGACTGAACTGAAATCCAACACGAGCGACGGATCATCGTGATACCTCTGGAGCATCGAAATATGAAATACCGGATGAACTCATGCCAAAATGGGAGGTAAGACAAGCTCGTAAGCAACCTCCCCCAATACGCCTCAATATCTCAAAAGGGCCAATAAACCTCAGACTCAACATCCCTTTCTTCCCAAAACACATAACGCCATTCATAGGCAAAACCCAAAGCAGAACCCTCTCTCCAACCATATAGGTAACATCACAAACTTTTCGGTCGGCATAGCTTTTCTGTCTGGACTAGGCTGTACGGAAGCTATCCTGTATCACCTTAACATTCTCCAAATCTTCCTAAAATAAGTTGGTTCCCAATAATCTAGCCTCACCCATCTAAAACCAACTCAGCGGGGATCTACATCGTCTACCATGCAAAGGCTCATACAGTACCATCTGAATGCTGTACTGATAGTTATTGTTGTAAGCAAACTCCGCCAATGGCAAGAACTGATCCAAAGACCCTCCAAACTCGATCACACACATGGAGCATATCCTCAAGAATCTGAATAGTGCACTTGGACTTCCTGAGTATCCAACTCATGCTGAACGCCCCTCCAGAATCGTGATGTGAACTGAGTACCTCTATCCAAAATGACTAAAATTGGAATACCATGCAGACGAACAATCTCCCAGATACAGATCTCCGTTAATCGCTCCGAAGAATAAGTAGTACACACATGAATAAAGTGAGCATACTTGGTCAACTGATCCACAATCACCCAAACTGTATCAAACTTTCTCAAAGTCCACGAGAGCCCAAGTACAAAGTCCATGGTGATCCTCTCCCACTTGCACTCCGGAATCTCTAACTGCTAATGCAACCCACCCGGCCTCTGGTGCTCATACTTCACCCTTTTATAGTTGAGGCATCGAGCTACAAACCCAACTGTATCTTTCTTCATCTGCCTCTACCAATTGTGCTGCCTCAAAACCTGGTACATCTTCGCGACACCTAAATGAATGAAATACCACGAACCCAAAGCCCATTAACATTGGGTACACAAACCCGACCCTGTATCCTCAATCACCATGCTGAACCTTGTCCTTTAGGTTAAGGAAATGAGGGTCATCATATAGCCTCTCCCTGATACGATCTAATAAGGAAAACTGAGAAAACATATAACCTTGAACCTCACTAGACTCCAAAAGGTCCAATCTCACAAACTAGCGGGCTAAGGCTTGGACATCGATAGGCCTCTCTGATGCTAGTAAATAAGTCAAACTCCCTAAACTCTCCACCCGGCGTCTCAATTCATCTGCCACCATATTGGCCTTGCCCGTGTGACACAGAATAGTGATATTATTGCCCTTCAGCAACTCTAACAATCTCCTATGCCGCAAATTCTGATCCTTTTGCTTGAACAGATGGTGCAAGCTCTGATGGTCAGTATAAATATCACAAGGCTCATCGTATAGATAATGGTGCCGAATCTTCAGGGCGTGAACAATGGCAGCTAACTTAATGTCATGAACATGATAATTCTTCTCATGTATCTTTAACTATCTGGATGCGTAGGCAATCACCCTACTATCCTACATCAACATCGCTCCAAGGCCAATCCTTGAGGTTTCATAATAAACCGTATAAGACCCCAAACCGATATGCAATATCAAAATTGAGGCTGTAGTAAAAGCTGTCTTATGCTTCTAAAAGCTCTCCTCACACTCTTCCGTCCATTGGAACGGATTACCCTTCAAGGTCAGTCTTGTTATAGGGGCTTCAATCGATGAAAATCCCTCCACAAAACGACGATAGTAACCTGCCAAACCGAGAAAACTGTGAATCTCTAGCTGAGGATGGTCTTGGCCAACTTTGCACTGCCTCTACCTTCTTTAGATCCACCTGAATACCCTCACTCTATACCACGTGGCCTAAGAATGCCACAAAATCCATCCAGAACTCACATTTTGAGTGCTCGGTGACAAATCAATTCCAAAATCAATATCTCTATCAGGCGGCATGCCTGGAAGATCAGCTGGAAACACATCGAAAAAGTCCCGTACTACAGGAACTGAATCAACTAAAGGGTATCAATACTGAAATCTCTCACATAGGTTAGATACGCATCACACCCCTTCTTAACCATATGTTGAGCTTTAAAGAAAAAAATAACTATACTACGAGTGTGATCTAAACCACCCCTCCACTCAACACGCGGCACACCTGGCATAGCCAGCATCACGGTCATGGCATGACAATCAGGAATAACATAATGGGGCAACAACAAGTCCATGCCAAAGATAATATCAAAGTATACCATCCTGAGCAACAATAAATAGGCTCTGGTCTCAAAACTACTAAGAGTAACCTAATACGACCGACACACGTGGTGCACAACAAGAGAATCTCCTGCAGGAGTAGAAACATAACTAGGGCAACTCAAAGAATCCCGAGATACACCCAAATATGGAGAAAAATAAGAAGACACATAAGAATAATTGGTGCCTGGATCGAATAGAACCTATATGTGATAAACCAGTATAATACATGTGATGACAGAATCAGAGGCAGCGACCTCGGTACGGGTAGGAAGGGCATAGTATAGGGCCTGGCCTCCGCCTCTAGGGTGACCTCTACTTCCTCGACCTCCACCTCTAGCTGGCTGAGCAGGTGGGGTAGAAACTGGAGCTGTAACCATAGCCTGAGAACTTTGCGGGGCATGCTGTGGTTGAGAAGTCTGTGGTGGTGCACCCCTCCCAAGTCTGGGGAAATCCCCACCATATATCATGTGTCACCATAGTCAAAATAAGCTCTAGGAGGATGTGGTGGCTGTGACTGGCTCGGGCTAGGTCTATTGGACTAACCTTTGAAAGTACCCAACGTAGGAGGCGCGCTAAAAACTGGAGGTGCATAATAAATATCCTGAGTCATAGGAGGAGTTAGAGCACTACTGGCTGCTGGAAGAGCAAAATGAATATGGCAATTTCTATAACCCTACCACGATGACCAGCAGCTAGGGTATGGGCTCTAAAATAATGGCCCGACTCTCGAGACCTCTTGGCCTCCCTCAACTCTCTCTCCCTAGCATTCATACACTCAATCCTCCTAGCAATGCTCACTACCTGCTGATAAGGAATATCCATCTTTAACTCACGAGCCATACTAGACCTGATGTTGGGAATAAGCCCCTCAATAAACCGGCGAACCCTCTCGCGAACAGTAGAAACCAAGGCCGGTGCATGTCTAGCCAAGCTATTATAACAGATAGCATACTCTGAGACAGTCATAACACCCTGGCACAAATGAAACTCGGCACACCATACATCTCTGAGGATCTTAGGAATAATCTCTCTCATAAATTAATCTAAAAACTGGGTCCAAGAAGTGGGGTGAAAACATAAAGTGTCAAGCAACCGATGCATTTATAGGAACCGCAGAGGAAGCAGAAGGGACGAGCCAATGATAGTTTCTGAGTTTACCAATTAACGCATCTGACGGAAGCCTTGTGTAGTTCTTTGGAACATGGAATTTGATGCTCGTTAATGGTTGACGTCATGGCAATGATGACCTCAAGACGACGGCTCAAAATCTTTTACTATTAATTTATTATAGGAAACGCGGAGACTATCAATTTACGGTGAAATTAGAGGAGTCTATTTCTCGCCACTAAGGTGCATTCGGGGGATCATATCAGCATCTCGATTTTGCAGGACTACAATCGAGCTCCCTCCCCAGAGGTTTGCCCGCCACCCAACAAAGGTTCCGAGGGTAGGGAATTCTAGAGGCAAGGAATCAGCATCAGTAGGGTCTCGCATCGTGCCTAGCCGTCCTATCCCCGTACCTTTATATTTAATGCACTCTGTACTATATTGTATTCCCTCTCATATATAAGGGGAATCCATGCCAGTTTGTAAGGGGCTGATATTGCTCCAACTATTATCCGCAAGATCAATAATATCTCTCTCCATCTCTCTTTCTTCTCTAACTTACCCGCTCGAGGCCACTTTAGCATTTATTACTTTCCTGTTTATTCTTAAGTTATTTCTTGGTATTGGACATAAAGTGCTTTGCTTGATCATATGTTAACAATTTCCCTATTCCTGACTACCGTCGATAGCTCGAGCTCGAGCAAAATATCAACCTCGCAGTCCTTTATCGACCGGTGCGAGGCTCGGGCTGCAAGTATCTCTATTTTATTACTGCCCTGTTTCTACTTGTATCTCTTTATTAAACTTCATATTCTTAGCATCAACTGCTCTAACAACGAGCATAAAAATATATCACATATTTTTAGAATACCATTTATAAAATTTAATTTGTGTTACCATTTTCCCGGTAAACAGCTGTCACACCTCCTTTTTCTACCCCGGAAAGGGTATAAGGGAGTTTTTCCAATTTAAGTAACAATCGAAACAAGATTAATTATTAGATTCTAAAGCGGCACATGGGACAATTTACGGTGTCCCAAATCACCAGTTTAAAATCTCGAATCGAGAAAATTGACTCTTATTTATGGTTTGCAAACACAGAAATTCGGGTAAGGAATTCTGTTAGCCCGAAAGAACGTGTTAGCCAATCACGAGTTTCGTGGTTCTGGCTTGGTCTCTTTGATCATATTTGGCTTAATCAAATTGTCTAACTACTCATTTTAGAACCAACGCGTATTTGATTTTTTTAATTAAGAAATTATATTAAAGTAGGTCACGCGTACGTGTGCCGTTTGTTTGGCGCGTCAATAATCATGTCAGGCGAACGTGTCCACGATTAATAAAGCTTTATTGCTATTATGAAAGGTCAGTCGAAGTTGCGCGAACTCATACTCCGATTTTTTTTTTAAGATCGCAATTGTGTGACGTGAATGTGTACACCACCACGATGGTATATTGAACATGCCTAAAGCAAGCTACGAGTATCTTTATTGTATTTGTTAGCATTGGTCTAAAATCTCTGTCAAAAATCAAGAACTGAACTTGAAGCTTATTGGAATTGTTTAATTGTTATGGACAACAAATTTCTATTGCTAACGATCTTTAGATCTAAGGTTGTATCTTCGAATTTGATTTAATTATTGATTTAAAAAAACCCGGGAATGTCGTTTGTTCTTTTTTACTAACCTGTTGAACAATTGGGACAAAATGAAAAGCTAGCCATCTTAAATCCAAATGAATTTTATTCGGTAAAATTCTAGGGCCCAAGTCTTGAAAGTATCTAGGCTCAATGCAGAACCCTGTTTGGGCCATTTAAAAGTCTGGCCCAACTCCCTCTTTATGCACAAATCAAACACTAATTCCTAAAATACTGCATTGAGCATAGAATCAAATTAACAAATATAGCACTTGGAAACATAAGGAAACCTAATTTCTCAGATCATTATCATAGTCTACAAAAATCTTAACGGAATAACTGATTAATAGCACATGCTTTATGTAGATAAGGGTTAGGCGACAAATCTGTACCCTAATGGAAACAGGGGAGAGGTCCTTGGGCCTTAGTTGAGGCTCATAGCATTTGATCCAGTTCCAATCTTTAAGAATTTTAACTTAACTTTTGTTAAACGAACTCAAAAATACTTAATTGAATATCATATGCTAGTTGAACATAAATGCAATGGACTACAACATGGTCTTCCAAAATTTTAACAGAACAATGAAAACTATGTCAAGAGCAAACTTTCACTTAAAATTTAACAAAACCAAAAATAAACATAAAACAAATGTTTTAGGTACACACTCAATAATTCAATCCCATATTGTAATTCAAACATGGCTGAATGAAATGGTTGTCCATGCCTTAGATATTAAGTAGGATTGCCGAGAAGATGAAGAGGAGGAAATACGCCATAATTATATGAATCAAGCACAAATCCTCATCTATAAGTAAAATATAACACATGATATTAGCTAACCAAGGAAATAATTACATTAGTTAATAAAACATAAGAGCTACGACATGGCTATATCAATCTCAAAACATTCATATCTTCACATTTAAACTTGCAGCTCAAGGTTTCAAAGTAGTACCTGAATACAGCAAACAAAAAAAATGTTTTTAGAAATCATCATAGAGTGATGGATTTAGCAGTAGGGAGTAGCAGTAATCATCAAAACGGCTTCATTGTCAAACCATGACTCAAAGGAAGAAATCAGAAAATCCAAAAGAAGAAATATGTTTCCCGAAAACAGTCAATCGAGAATTCAGCAGGATTTTGCTGTTTAAGAGATTTTTTTAGTCTATTCTCCATGTCCCCAAAAAATGAAGTGGAAGTTCCGCCTAAATAAAAAGGAAAAAAAACCCATGTGCTCCCCCAAAATTTTAAGGAAAATAATCTATTTTAACCGAAATGGACAGCTGTTAGGACAACTGTCCCAGAGCCTAGCGAGTTTGCCCCTCTTTTTAGAAAGGATGTCCACCCAGCGCCTAGCAAGTTTGCCCCACTTTTTAGAAAAGATGTCCACCCAGCGTCCCGCTTTATAGGAATGATGTCCATCCATTCCCTATATATTATTTAACCCCTATTACCTTTTAGATTGACCGTTTTTTACATGAAAATCTGACATAAATTCCATCTTTATTGAATCTTAATCCTTTATCCTGTTTCTAGAATGTTCTCAATCGGTTATAGACAATATTACCTTAATTTTATTCCGGTATTACCATGCCAGACCCTCATATTTAACATTAATAATGAACTTGGGCTTGAAATTCTCAGCCCCATAGCCCCAGAATCCGAATCACCCAGATAGGCCCAAGACATCCAAAACGAATTCATTCAAAAAAATCACACCACACTAAGAAAAAAAAACCAAAAGTATATTGTTTTCCCCTTTTTTAATTAACCTAAATTAATCTAATAAGTAGTATTAAAATTGACAATCACTGAGTAAATCAAGGAAAGGAAGAAAAGATTACCGGCTAAGAACATTTTACTCGGTCGGAGGTAACTTGGCAAGATTTCGACGATTCCGAGATGAATCAAAACTTACATTATTCAATGGCTTTTTCAAAAGCCATTAACTAATGTTAGTTTTAGCACAAAACATGCCAAAAATAAATGAAAAATTCTAAGAAATAGAAGCTTGACACTTTCGACCATTTTATATCTAAAACTTGGGGAATTCTAGGGTGTTTTAAAAGAAACTAAAATGGGATATAAGATGAAGGGGAAGAGGGTATTACAGTGTGTGCATTTAGGTGGATTTGGATGAGTTATGGTGGTGGCCACCAGTCAGAGAGCTAGGGCTTAGGTGTGGCTAGGTTAAAGTTTGAGAGAGATGAGAGAATGATTTAGGGTCTTAAGGTTTTGGGGGGATCGATTGGGACAATTTTAAAGGGTGGGGGTAGTTCCGGACCGTTATATCACATACGATCAATGGCCAGGATGAGGAGAAAATAAACGACGTCGTTTGGACATGTTAAGGGAAATGGGCTGGGGAAAGGATTGGGCTGGGGTGGGTTTGGGGTTTAAAGAGGTTTGGGCTGGGGTGGGTTTGGGGTTTAAAGAAGTTTGGGCTTCAGTACTTCTAGCCCAATAAAAATAGCCCTTTTTGTTTTTCTCTAATTCCTTTTTTTTCTTTTCCGTTTTTTTTTTCTTTTTCTTTTCTTTAATTAATGAAAATTCTAGATTAAATTTCTAAATTATCTAAATTGTAAAATTACACAACTTATCAAATTAATATAATTACAATGAGTAGTTGATCCTAAATTAAAATAGAAAAATTAATAATCCCAAATTCAAAGCTAAGAATGTAAAATTTAGCCATTTTTTGTGATTTTCCTTTTTAATAAAGCAATAAATTATTTAATTGATCCTAAAATGTTAAGATGTAGAATAGGAAGAAAAAAGAGACACAACTCACCGAAGCCAAAGGTTGAATATTCGGCGGGCCTCAACCTCAATGGCAGGATGTACCAATTTATCCCTTGGGAGAAAAATAAAAAAAAACCCAAGGAATGAAGTGCCACACCAAGCTAGGGTAGGAGAGCGAGCAACGATGTAGAGTCTGAAGGCCTTTCTACATCAGAAGAAGCCGACCGTCCTTATGTCATCACCTCGAGCCAATAAGGACAACAGTAGCAGGCATAGCAGCAACAGCAGTAGTGACAAGACTGTATGATCATGTTTGAAAAAGGGAAATTCAGGCAGAAGGACACCATACAGCTGATGAGTATGCTTTCATACAACCTTAAATCGATAAACCCCAAACATAGTTATGAACAATAAAGGAAGATGATGAGAAGGAAGGGATGAATGAATGAAGAAGGGTATTTGGATGGGAAATATTGCCGGGATACCCAATTTGTAGGAGGTAATGACACGACCATCGATGCTCTTGAAAGACTGGCAGATGTATTCAATGTGTCCTTGAAAAACTGAATCGACGGCGACACTGTCACTTTCGAGGACAGGAATCGACAGTGTATTGAATGGCATTAAAAAGACAAGTCCATGGGATATCCCGATTCACGTCATATGCCACGTCATTAGTACGACATCACCATGGAAAGTCCGAAGATTTGGGTATTAGAATTGTTTCCCATCGCTTCGTTTTAGGAAACACAGAGACTATCTATACACGGTGAAATCAGCGGGACTAATTTCTTGCTATTAGTTCATTTTAGAAGAATGTCTCGAGGCCTCGAGGATGCGAAATTGTGACTGAGTTCCCTCCTTCGAGGCTCGTTAAGGTCTAGCCTAAAGGGAATATCGATCGAGGCTAGATTAAGAATGGGGAGTTCCCAAGACACGCGACTACGTCTAACAAAGCTAGTATGCCCAGAACCAGTACCAGGGTGTCATTTCTAGTCGTCCCATCTCCATATCTTTACTATTAATGTATTTTGAGCTATGTTGGGATTCCCCTCCTATATAAAGGGGATCCTCACCATTTGTAAGGGACCTGATGTTGATCTAACTATTATACACAAAATAATAACTCTCTCTCTTTTCTCTCTAACACACTCGCTTGAGATCATCGCTCTATTTTATTATATTCATATTTGTTCTACATTTATTGCTTATCATTGATCATAAATATCCTCCATAAATTATATCCTAACTATTATCCCTTTCCCGGTTACCCCCGATAGCTCGAGCTCAGGCATCAACCTCGAGGCCCCTCAGCAGCCAATTTGAGGCCTGAATAGCGAAACCCCCAAATTTAATTACAGCTCCATTTTAGCTCACATTTCATATTTTGGCTTCATACATCTAGCATCAACTGCTTCACAACTAGCATAAAAATAGATCACGTATTTTTAGAGTCCCATTAATAAATTTAATTGTCATTACCATTTTCGTGGTAAAAAACTTAGTCCTTTTGGTGGTAGCTCATCTTTATGAAAGGTGATTTTTATGGCTTTCCATTACTTTCCCACCATATTGTCCATCTCCCGACTAGTGATATTAGTTGGTACATAAGCTTCACTCAGCACATTAATCAAGACATTCCAATGTGTCTCAGAGTTTTGAAGCAGTGGCATGATGGATATCTGTGCGACAATTTTGTTAAAATGGTCAACCATAGAGTATTCTCTCATTTGTAATTTCCTTTCCTCCTCGCTTCCACAACATAATCCCATGGGATAGAATGAGATTCGTAAGATGGAGTGGGAGATACATTCGCAATAAAGGCTATGGTTACCTCAACTTCAAACATTTTTGGTACGGTTACCTCGACTTAAAATGCTACTTGGGTTTGTACCACAATGGATGTGAGGGTGCTTGTAGATATTTTAGGATCACCCCCCTCCCGAATATGTCCAATTGACCCCTCTAAATCCCATTCATCGCTGATCTCTATCACATTTACTCTCTCACCTCTGAGATCAGGGAAAGAATTGTTATGATCATTTGGCATATCTTCCTTTGCATGTATGACTCCAGTGTTGATTAATGTCTGAATCTTATCCTTCAACGTGCAACACTCATCAACGGTATGGCCTTTCATGCCTGAGTGATGGGCACTTGTCTTGTTTGAGTTAATCCACTGAGAAGAGTTTACCATAGCAATGGCAGGAATGGGAGTGACATAACCAGTAGTATTCAGTCTTTCACAGAGTTGGTCGATGGGTTCAACAATTGGAGTGTAATGTCTGGGTGGTTTGCGGTAAAAGTTTTGTCTTGGTTTTTGGTAATTTTAGAGGGTGAGTGGTGCTGTGTGGGTGATATAGGCGTGGTAGGTAGTAGTAGGTTGTTGGTATCTTGGGGGTGAAGGCTGGTATATGGGTGGAGGTGTTTGGTATGTGAGAAGAGACATTGGACCTTGGGTTACCATCACAGCACCTGCTTCTTTCTTCTTCACGATACCTCCTGATTGCAAGGCTTTATTTTGGGCTTGCAATGCTTCGAAATTCGTCACCATACCATTCTTAATCCTTTCTTCTATCCTTTCTCTGAGCTTGTCGGAGAATTTGTGGTTTTGAATAACCATCAACCTTTCATAGTATTGCGAGTCTTGATCTCTGATGAAGAAATTATTCATTTGTTCTTCTTCAATCACTCGCCTTACCTTTGCAACTTCAGATCTCCACCGAGTAGCATACCCGCAGAATGTTTATGTTGGTTTCATCTTGAGATTTTGAATGTAGAAGATGTCTGGTGCATTTTTTGTGTTTAACCTGAATCTGTCCATGAAATGTGATGCCATGTTCACCTAATTAACCCACTTCTTCGGGTTCTGACTTATGTACCAAAATAAATCATCTCCTACGAGTATTCTCATGAACAATTTCAAACATATTCGTTCATCTTTGCCAACTCCTACAAGTATGTCACAATATGTACTTAGATGTACTTTTGGATCATCAATTCCATCAAACATTTCGAACTTGGGAGGTTTGTAACCTTCCGACAGTTCTACATCTGGCTGAATGCATATGTCCTCGTAGTTCAAATCTTTAATGCACTTACCATCTTTGACACTTTGAACTCTGATAGTGAGCTTCTTGAGTTCCTCCGCCATGTTCTTGATGAGCAGGTCTTTTTCGATTGATTCTCGTATATATAGTGTTTTTTGTGGGGTATGGATAAAGTTTTCACATATATGGGATTTCTTCGATAAACTCTAGGAATTCGGGCATAAGATTGGTCATTGTTTGAGTTTTGGGGATCAGGTGTAGCTTATGGTGCATTCTGAGGAATGTGATAAGTGGTGGTCTGTGGGTATTGAGTTGGATGATGATAGTGTTCTTTAGGAGTGGGTACCGATGGAGGGTTATGGTTCTGAGGAGGTGTGGGGTATTGATGTGGTGCAGGAAGATTTGGCGGTGGATTTTGGTTCTATGTGTTTTAGGGTGGTGGTGGGTTTTGGGTATTTGGATTTTATTGGTTAATATCAGGGATGTGTAGGGAAAAATAAAGGTTTGCTATGTTCCGGACTTTCTCTATTTCTCCTTGTAGCTCCAGGATTATTTTTCCAGGCATTAGACCCAATTCATTCTATGGTGTATATCTTCAGCCTTCTAAGGTATCGACATTTTCTGCCATAGTAACATTGTCTTTTCTGATACCGCTTAAATTATCCATTTTTCCTCTCCCTTTTCTATTTACTTTAGTATCAGTAGGTGGAGGAGGAGGTGGAGGACCTGTGGATATAGTATGATATACGATTGATGCCAGTATGAACGAACAAACCTTCGGGAGTGGGAATAATCAAAAGAAAGAAAAATAAATATAAGGTACCAAGTCAGTAAGGGATATTGAAAAAATGCTTGCAATATTAAATAGGTTTTGCAAAATCGCGTAATAATTTGCGTCCTAATTTTGGGGACCTCGTTGTGTCTGAGCTAGGCCTAAGAGACATATAGAATTGGATAAAATTGATACCAATAGTTGCATCATTTCATTAGTGCAAAAATGAATCAAATCCTTACTAAATCAACAATAATGAGAAAGTTACTAATGACATTTATCCTTATTACAATCAAAATCTAAAACTAAGCTAGATAGCAGTAATGAACATCATTTCCTAATCACTTGGTCTTAGAAGGACCTTCCCCGTGCTTGGCTCTCTCGACTCCATCAATCAGGTTCCCCAGGTCACGCATATCCAACAGTAGGTAACCTTTACTGGATGCCCTCCTTCACTGAAATTCGTGTTTTTACAATCTGAAAGCCTCTTTCTTATCTTCCTCACAAGATCCATGATGTATTTACAGTAACATTGCTTTATGTTTTGATGGTATAACAAACATGCTATCAAAGAACCAAATAAGGGACCTGACATACTTGGTACACACCTAAATCAACAGACTCGACCTAATATGAGTTGCTATGAATTCAGAAGATAAAGAATCAATACAAGGACCTGATATCCTTGTGTTTCCCTGAGAGTAGTACATAGTCAACTTTCTATAACTGGAAAGTGACTGCCCGTATTGTACATGCAAACAGTGCAGTACAGTACTATAGTCACTCCCTTTTGACCAACCAACTGATTACTTCCTTCAACTGATGTCATCCAAGTTGCATTAACAAGAGTATTACAATAAAACAACACTTGAATACTTGAGAATTCATTCAACATTCCATCTAATCATCTGTTAAGCATTCAATTATCAAGTGCATCAAGAACGAAGTACAACACTACTATGGACAGTTCATATTGCAAGTATCTTTTATGTCCTTAGTTGAGTTGTAAATTTGTAATTGTTCTTCATTGTAATTCCTGCTTTGCTTATCTATAAGCTTTAATTAAGAACCCCTTGTAAGCCATAAACCTTCAGTGTTTGTGTCGTGACTAGAGTTACTCATAAGTTGAAATCTTTGTAATAGGTGTATTGCAAATTGGCTTGTAATAGGTGTTTTACAAGTTAGTGATGGATTAAGGGTTTAATTCCTTGATTGTAATCTAAAGTTACTGATAGTGAAGTTGAAATCCTACCAGTGTAGGTAGTGGTTTTGTTTATCCCATTGAGCACGGATTTTTCCACGTAAAATTCCTTGTTCCATTTACTTATTATTTCATTAGCATTACCAGTGGAAACCTATACAGGACTTGGTCTATATATAGTGTGGTGGACTCATATATTCTATCAATTGGTATCAGAGCAGGTTCTTTCTATCAGGTTAACACCTAAAAATGATCCTCATGGGTGCTCTACCAAATTTGCAAGAGGGTGAGTTTACGTACAGACCGCCCATGTCCAATGGGAAATACTGTGGATGGTGGAAGGCAAGAATGCATGATTTTATAAGTGAAGAAGATTATGATTTGTGGGATGTTATTTGTGAGAGTCCTTAACTTCCAACCAAAACGGTCAGAGACCCTCCAGTGACGATGCCAAAAACCAAGAAAGAATACAATGATGCAGACAGGAAAACTGTGGAGAAAAACTTTTCTGCCAAGAAAATTTTGGTGTGTGGTATAGGGCCTGATGAATACAACATGATCTAATCCTATCAATATTCCAAAGAAATACAGGAATCTTTGCAAAAAACATACGGGGGAACCACTCATGTAAAGAAATTTAAGATTGACATGCTTAGCACTAAGTATGAGCTCTTTAGAATGCAAGACGATGAATCCATTCAAGACATGCACACAAGATTGATTTCCATCATAAATAAGCTACAATCGCTTGGTGAAATCATTCCTAGGAACAAGCTCATGAAGAAAATTCTCAGTGTTTTTCCCCAGTTCATGCGAGAGTAAAGTGAATGCCATTATTGAAGCAAAGGATTCGCAGGAGTTGACCATAGATGAACTAGTTGGAAATCTGAAAACCAACAAAATGAAGAAGAAGTTCGATAGTTAAAGAAGAGAACCAAATATGGAATCAACCAGGTACTCGAAGTTGAAATCAATGACTAAAGTGAGGAGGAAAGTGACATGGCTTACTTAACTAGAAGGTTTCAGAAAATGGTCAGAAGAAAGGGAGGGATACCAAAGAGAGGCAATTCCAGTAGAACAAAGAAATATGACCTTTGTCAAAAATGTGTAAAACTAGGGCATTTTATAAGGGATTTCCTTATCCTAAAGTAGGAACACTTTAATTACAAATATGATAAAGAAGTCCAAGAGGAACCTAATTCCTGACAAATGCTTCAAAAGAAAGAATGCCGCTGACAATGTCGTGAAGCAAGATCTTGAAGCATCAGGAGTTTCCTCCAGTGAGTCTAAAGAATAAGCTGATGCAGGTGATAGTTCTATTATGGCAGTTGAAAGTGAAGAAAATGAATATGCTTCAATATTTGGTTTGATGGCTCAATCAGATAATGATGACGATGATGACAATGATAAGGTAAACTTCAGGGATGTTCAGAGAAATTTAAAATCCTGCTCTCCTAAGAAACTCATTTAATTAGTCAATTTGTTAATTGATTCATATTATTGTAGTTGATAAGGATTCCTTAACCATAGTGTTAGGAGTTGCTGAAGAAACTAGAGATGACTTGGTAGTTTGTGTGGTTGATCTGAATGAAACCATAAGTAATCTGGAGAATGAAAAGGAGGTTTTAACTGAAAAAATTGGTAGTGTAGAATATGAAAGAGACGATTTGATGGTAGTAGCTGTTGACCTAAAAGAAACCATTTAAAAATTCTGTAAAGATAAGAATGACTTAGTCGGTAAATTTGATGTCTTAAAGCAAAAAAAAAAAATTGGACTCTTGGTTGTGATTATAGATTAGAGGGAAACATTAGAGGAACTCATAGCAGAATGTGGGTCAGGAAAGTTTGATAAAAGGAAAAGGAGTTGCTAGTGAAGCATATATGTCATGCCCCGAATCCGAGAGACATTGTCACGCCTCGAATCCGAGGGACATGACCGACGCTCGATCGGGTAGCCCAAGTCATGCAGACCTGGGTGCCTCTCCTATCCCACGTGTTACCCTGCATTTTCATTACTTATTAGCCAAAAGAAATAACCATTTACAATCAAAACGCCTTTTTATTACAAAACATACATATGGTACATGATTCTTAGCGTTGTATACACTTTACATAGCCCAACGTGAAAGATACATATTACATAAGTTCATGACCCACATTTCCAGTCAACAGAGCCTCTAAACATGAAAAGGGGTGATATCGTACTTGCTTGTAACAAGGCACCGGCTATACCTTATACAAATATCAAAAGAAGATCCCAAAATAGAAGCGGCATGAGCCACGCAGGGCCTCAAAAGGAAAGGGGCTCACCAATTCAGCTGACGGGAAGTGATGAAGAGCTACGGTCGGTGGACTGGAGTACCTGCTATGGATGCACCTACAGTCATAACACGAATGTAGCGCCCCGGGCAAAAGGGACGTCAGTACACTTGAATTGTACTGGTATGCATGAACAAACTTGCTCCAAGTAAACTCAAGACATATAAAAGTAGGTAACAGAAATAGAAACAACAATCAAATACACAAGAAAAGGAACAATCAAGCCAAACAAGTTTTCAATCTCTCCTGTTTCCCCCTTTAACAATTCCACGTCAATGATTTCACAATTTGCTCAAATGTTTATTTCAATAGTGATTTCGATCACTTTCCATCGTTATTACCTCTGCCACCCTTATCACAACAACCCGCACCTTATAACTTCGTGTTGCGGCACGCAACCCGATCCCACCGTACAGTTATAATTCATCAACAACACAACAACAATCAACAATTCACAAAGATCAACAACAACACTTCTTAAGAAACAACAACAACAATTTACAAGTATTTCCATAACCATCAATAATATTTTCCATCATATCCAACAACTCATATGTGTTTTACATCACAATGACAATTGCCCACAATAAGCCATAGATGTGGTTATCACAGTTATTCCAGTTGCATCATTTACGATTTTCTTTCGTCATTTGTTCCTCAATTCTTACCACAAGCACAATCACAATAATTTCATGAATAAGCCACGCAAATATCACATACCAACCATTCGTACACAAAACAAGGCGATTGTACAAATATCAAGGTTAGCCATACATACCTGGAGCCGAATTCCATTTTTAACTTCTAGTTTCAATTCACCAAATAGTCTAGCAACGTCAATCGAGTGCACAAGTTAAGACATATGACTTAGAATTGGGGTTCACAATTTCTACTCAACCTTATATAGGTTATCAACTCTTCTCTTGCAAACCTCTACCTCTACCCAATTTCCCCTTGCTAGGTTTTAGGTTTAAAAAGGCATGCATGTGTGGTTTCAACCATTATTTTCAAGAATCAAGGTGCGAGATCCCCCCTCCCTTAGCTTAAATCGAAAAAAAAATCAAGAAAAAGGGTTAGGGATTTTACCTTCAAAAATTGGGGAAGAAGACAATCAATTTGAATTTTCCCGGCCCAGGTAGTTTGAAGAATCAAATTGATAAAGCTTCCTTTCTCCCTCAAGAACCCTCTCTTCCCTCTCTTATTTTTCTCAGAAGATTGTTAAAATGAGGGGTTGGGGGCGTTTTTTTAAAAAGGGGTCGAGTTTTAAATTTTAGAAAAATAGAGGCCCGAGCAGGATCTACGGTCGCACTATACGATCGCAGAGTTGAAATGTGGTCCACAGATTGGACCGCAGAAGTGTTCCAAACACTGAACGTCTCTACCTAGGTATGCGACGGGAATGCAGTCCACATTCCTGTTCTGCGGTCGCATAATGCACCGTAGAACTGACCTTCACAAATCCTTGATGGACTTATACGACGACTATGCGGTCCGCATATTTATTATGCGATCGCATAATGGACTGCACTTCTAACATCAATTTCGACCAACTCTCTGATTAACTCTGCAACATAAATGTGGTCCGCATACCTGATTTGCGATCGCATTCTGGACCGCATAATGGCAATTTTCTAGAAAATTTTGATTCTTGATTTTTAAGCGCAAAATCAGTAAAAAGGGTCTGAACCGCAGCGAGCAAGCTCGCCGCGGACAATTTTTACACATTCCCAACATATATACGGAACTCGACACCACGAAGTACTAAGCTTTGAGCACAAATTTTTCACGGGGCCTTACATCCTCCCCCACTTAGAATCATTCATCCTCGAATGAGGATTTTTGAAAATCAGTTGGTTTGAAACACATGATATGCAAGCTCCCAAGTTTTTTGCACTAACTCCCATGATTTAGAAAAATTTTGCCATAGTTTCCTTTGTAAGTTGGACACATCTACCTGTCAGAGAGCCCCCAAAACACATTTCCAAGCACCATTACACAATTTTTGTTACCCCTATAACAGATATACAATCCATCACCCCCTACACTTGTACATATACAATCGCTTGACACACTTTTGCACATAGTTTGATTACTCCATTGAGCCCCATACAGTTTAATCACTACGATTCACTATACACATGCAAATTTATCATTACCAATCTGTACTATCATAATCCAGTTACTTATCACAAGAGTTTTTTACAAAAAACGTTCATTTACCAAGAAGGTTTTGGATGTGGCTCAAATAATCACAACACATACAATTTTTGCACAATTTGAAGAATTACAATAGTAAATCATTTAGGGAAGAAATGGGGTGTCTTTGTACCAAATGGGACACAATGCCAGTTCTCTAGGGACAAGAGTTCGCACGATCACTACCGGACTTGTTCGAACAAATGGTGATATCTTTCTTTCATCTCATCTTCCGTTTCCCAAGTGGATTCCTCGACTTGTTGATTTTGCGACAACACTTTAACTGAAGCAATTTCCTTGTTTCGCAATTTACGGACTTGTCTATCAAGAATAGAAACTGGAATTTATTGATACGATAACTCTTCAGTAACCTTAATGTCTTCTACTGGCGCGATGGTGGACGGATCTCCAACCACTTTCCTTAACATAGACACATGGAACACCGGGTGCACTAGGGACATTTCAGGGGGGAACTCTAGCTTATAAGCAACTTGCCCAATCCTTTGAATGACCCGGTAAGGCCCGACATATCTAGGACTCAGCTTCCCTCTCATTCCAAATCGCATGACTCCCTTCATAGGAGACACCTTCAAGAATACCCAACACATTTACGGAACTCGACACCACGAGGTACTAAGCTTTGAGCACAAAATTTTCACGGAACCTTACAACATATCAGGCTAGAAAATGAATTAAATGTTGTAAAAATCAGTTTATGTGCCGAACATGAGAAAATTAAACAACTTCAAGCAGATTTGGAAAGAGTAAAAAATGACCTTGAAAAGTCTCTTAAGTGGACCTTGTCCTCATATGCTATTACTGCCATATACGTTAACAATGGTAGAAATAGGCAGGGAATGGGGTTTCAAAAGAAGAGAACTCCTTACAAACCTCATAGTAACTATGTTACTGTACCTGAGAATTGGCTATGTACCCATTGAGGGAACAATGGGCATTTCAAAGAAAATTGGCAAGCCAGGGTTCAGTCTTTTTAGAAAAACAATGTTTTTGCTGAAAGAGTAACTTATTAAAAGGGACAAGGTGCCACTCATAAAAAACACATGTTACCTATATGAACTAAAAGGGCTCTTAGTCATCCTATTGCTTATTACAAGGGACCCAGACTATCTTGGGTTCCTAAATATAATCATTGGTTTCCTTATGCAGGGAATAGTGAAAGGAATCGATCAACAGTGGTTCATGGATAGTGGATGCTCAAAGCACCTGACTGGGAAAAACATGGACTTTCTTTCACTAAAAGCCTTGCAAGGAGGGAGTGCATCCTTGTCAGTGGGGAAAAAGGGGTACTTTTTTGGAGGTGGAAATATTGGGAAATCACTCTCACTAAATTGAGAATGTGTATTATGTTAATGGTATTAATTATAGTCTCCTGAGTGTTTCTCAAATATGTGATATCGGAAACAAAGTGGAGTTCTTATCAAAGATATGCAGAGTTACAAATCTAGTATCGGGTGAAGTGGTACTAGTGGCCAAAAGATACAAGAACATCTACGTTGCTAATTTTGGGTCCCTACAAATAGTGGTCGGAGTTTCTTGAAAGCAGTTGATGATGATGCTGAGCTGTGGTACAGAAGATTGGGTCATGTATGTTTCTCTCTACTGAATAAGCTAGTTCAAATGGACCTGGTGCGTGGTCTTCCCGAGTCAAAGATTGTGGAGCAAAAACGTTTTTGATGCATGCGCCTGAGGGAAGGATGTGAAATACTCATTTAAGCCAAAAAGGATGTCGGCACCTCAAAACCACTTATCTCCTTCATATGTATCTATGCGGTCCTATGAGAGTGCAAAGCAGGGGAGGAAAAATATACAATTTTATGATAGTGGATGTCTATTCGAGATTCACTTGGACTCTATTCCTTAGAACAAAAGATGATATTTTGGAAGTTTTTGTACCATTTGTGAAGAAGAGTCAAGTGAAAATTGAACAAAAAGTAGCATGCATTAGATCAGATCTTGGAATAGAATTTGATAGTGCTAAGTTTGATGATTTAGGCAACGAGAATGGCATTACCATAACCATTCAGCTCCCGTAACTCCATATCAAAATAGAGTTGTGGAAAGGAAGAACATAACCCTTGAAGAAAAAGGCAAGAACAATGCTTATCGATCGTGGGATTTCTAAGAACTTATGGGTTGAAGCTATCAACACTACTTGCTACTTGGTCAATAGGAGCATGATCAGGTCTCTCTTGAACAAAACTCCCTATGAGCTGCTAAATATTAGGAAGCCTAAGGTGACTCACTTAAGAATATTTGGGTGCAGATGTTATGTACTCAACAATGGAAAGGATCAGCTTGGAAAATTCGATTTCAAGATTGATGAAGGAATATTCTTGGGATATTATTCTAAAAGTAAAACTTATAAGGTCTACAATAAGAGGACTCAGTATGTAGAAGAGAGTGTACATATAATCTTTGACGATTCCTACTCTTCCTGTGAGAAAAGCAACAAGGATGAACAAGATAGAGAGCCTTTTCTAGTTCTAGGTGAAGTCATTGATATGGACAATGGAAAGGCAAACATGATGAGTCAAGTGAAAGAGCCAAGTGAAGACAATACAATCTCTTCCTCATCAACCAGAGAGGAACCAGGTACCAAAATTACAACTAGGGGTATACATGAGGTGGTTTGGTTCGGTTTTTTATTAAACCACAATCAAACCAATTATGTCGGTTTACTAAATTCATAATCAAATTAAACCAACATAAATTCAGTTTTTTCGGTTTCAGTTTTAGTCGGTGTTTTTGTTTTTTTTGGGTTTTTTTCGATTTTCCTTTTTAGTTATATTATTCTTGAAAAAGATATCAAATAATCACCAATTATCCGCATGATTACTATTTTTCTTAATAATATATGAGGAATACCAATTATTCGTATAAATCATAATTCCAAGACCTTCCATAATAGAAAATGACCATAAACATGCGACAAAGCAAAGCACTGTAAACTTGATAAACCTCAACACTAAAATAATCACCAATTATGTGAGCAAAATGACAAGAAGGAAGCTCGTGTGATGTGGGGGAAATTGTTTCCAACATTTGGGGTTCTTTGATTTTGGAATTGGAACATAGGGAAGATATGGAATTATCTATTTTTTTTTGCCTTGTTGGGTTTTAGTTTGTGCTTGATATTTAGGTTATGTACATAGAATTCACTTAGTGGATAGTGAATTTACAAGCCCACAAATAAATAATATCTCAAGACATTAAAAACTATAAA
>MU788007.1:95495-121048 GCA_026770625.1 Nicotiana glauca | reverse complement strand
CACTTGCCGAGGGTCGACGGCGCGCCTATAGATGCATCTATTAATCTGCCGAGGCGTTCAGCCCGTTCCAAAATAAACACACACAGACAAATAATCAGTCAGGGAGTCAACGCGGAGCAAATATCCAGGAAGAAGTCAATTCTCTTTATTAATTTGAGAAAAACGAAGCTTAAGTCTTTAGAAAATCCAATTATTAATTTAATGTGATCTATTACCCCGCTCGCGAATCATTCATGCGACGCGGTACCCATAATATACATGCTCAGATAGACAATTAGAATTTTATCGAGGAATAATTATCCAATTAAGAAAATTCTCTGTTTAACAATTTAGGAATGTTGTTTAATCTCTTTTAAATTTTCTTACAATCAGAGGTGGTTTAAACAATTCAAGTCATTAACGAGTCCATAATTTATTCAAGTATAGCATGCTTTCTGGGTCTTAATCTACTCGGACAATAGCATAATAGTAGCTACGCACGGACTCTCGTCACCTCGTGCGTACGTAGTCCCCACAAATAGGAGCACTTAATCATTCACTTCACCTATGGGGTATGTTCCCCCTCACAGAATTAGAAAGGAGACTCACCTCGCTCCGAAGACCCGAAATCGACATTCTACATCATTCCGAAGGCTTGAACCAACGCACAATGTACCTAAACTAGCCAATTAACGACAAACTAATGAGAATATACTCAAATACTTGTTAACAATTCATATTATATGAATTCCCAACTTCGTTTTGTGAAATGACCAAAATGCCCTCGGGCCCACGTGCCCGGAAATGCAAATTTTCTCGAAGGTAAAGATTACCCATGACCTTAGGGTCTCAAATATATAATTTTATCCTAATTCCATACTCAAAATCGTGGCTAAAATCCAAGATTAAAATTTTATAGGTTTCCAACCAAAACCCCATTATTTACACAAATTTTCATGCTTAAATCCATGGTATAGTCTTGTATTTAACTTGGAAATAAATTGAAATAGCTTACCTTATCATTGATGGTGAAAACCCTCCTTGAAGCTCTCCAAAAATCGCCCCATGAAGTGAGAAAATGAGCAAAAATGACATTGAGCCCGAATAAATGAAGGCCACTGCCTTCAGTGGTTTCCGCATATGCGGAAATATAACCGCCTATGCGGTTCCGCTTTTGCGGATTCTTGGCCGCTTTTGCGATTTCCGTCCATGCCCAGGACTTTCGCTTTTGCGATGCCTTTCCCGCTTCCGCGGTCTCGCTTCTGCGGACCGCTTGTCGCTTCTGCGATTCCAAATGACCCCAGGCTTTCCTCTTCTGCGGTCACCTCCTCCGCAGATGCGGTTCCGCTTCTGCGGAATCTGGACCGCATCTGCGATCCTCGAGCCCTAGATCAAAAACTGCTTCTGCGGTCCACCTTATCGCCTCTGCGGATCCGCTTCTACGGTCCATCTCCGCAGAAGCGGAAATACCAGATACCAGCTGCCCAGCTCTTCCACAAATCCAACTTTCAATCCGTTAACCACCCTGAATCCACCCGAGGCCCCCGGGGCCCCAACCGAACATACCAACCAATCCCAAAACACATTTCGGACTTGCTCGAGGCTTCAAATCACATCAAACAATGGTAAAATCACGAATTACACCCCAAATTCAAGTTTATGAACTTTAAGATTTCTAACTTCTATTTTCGATGTTTAAACCTATCAAAACACATCCGATTGACTTCAAATTTTGCACACAAGTCATATTTGACATTACGGACCTACTCCAACTTTCGGAATTTGATTCCGACCCCGATATCAAAAAGTCAACCCCCCGGTCAAACTCTCCGAAAACCTTCAACTTTCTATCTTTGGCCAAATGGCTTCAAAATGGTCCACGGACCTCCGAATACACTTACGATCGCGCCCCAACTCCAAAATCACTATACGGAGCTATTCACAGTCTTAGAATTCCAAACAGACATTGATAACACTGAAATGCACTTCAAACCAACCTTATGAAATTTCTTCTAAAATACTAACTTCCACAATAGGCGCCAAAACGCTCCCGGGTTATTCAAAACCCAATCCGGGCATATGCCCAAGTACGAAATCATCATACAAACCTGCTGGAACCTTCAGATCCCGATTACGAGGTCGTTTACTTAAAATTCAAATCCTAGCTCATTCTTTCAACTTTAAGCTTTCGAAATGAGAATTCTCTTCCCAAATTAACTCTGGACTTCTTAAAATTTAATTCTGACCACACGTACAAGTCATAATACCTGAAATGAAGCTGTTCATGGCCTCTAACTGCTGAACGGAGCGCTGGTACTCAAAACAACCGCTCGGGTCGTTATATCTGCAAAGACACCAACACCGATTGAGGTTGAGTTCATATCACCAACAAATACACCTACACCCTTTGAAGTTGTAGTTTTACCGCCTAAGGGGCCTGTTCCGTTCGGAGTAGAGATAATTGCGCAATCCTAGTGGAAATGTCGGCAGTAACACCATTCCACACTAAGGCCATACGTTGGGACTACACAGCGGAGGCCAGAAGAAAGGGGAAGGTCAAGTTCGGGAAAGCCGTTGCGGCATAAGGTATGACAAGAACCGGCAATGTTTATATCCCAGAGCATTTGGCTGAGTCAAGAAAGTAGGGCTCTAGTCGGCCAACCATCACTGAAACCGGGCCCGACGACCTCTGGAGAAAGATACAAGCCAAAGAATACTCAGTCATTGATCAGCTGAACAAAACACATGTAGGGTGAATTTTAAGGTTTTAGATCCTTACTTTGCTATAAAGCTCCGATGCACACAAGAATGCCTTGTTAAGAGTGCCGAGTGAGGCATATGTACCAAGTAACATCACCAATGGAGAGATGGAAAACATGGTAGGCCAGGTATTGGAAAGTCACATATCACTTTTCACGAAGATGAGCTGCCGCCTGAGGGGTTGAGTCATAACAAGGCATTGCACATCACCGTGCAATGCAAAGATTATTTTATCACTAGAATCCTGATTGACGGAGGATCAGCCTCAATATTTGTCCGTTGATGACACTTAGAACATTAGGAAAGGGGCTGTATGAGATCAAGGACGGGGCTATCAACGTTAAAGCTTTCGACGAATCCCAAAGGTCTACTATTGGGGGAATTAGCTTGTGTTTGAAAATGGGGTCTACTTGGTTTGATGTTGATTTTCAAATGATAGACGTGCCGACATCTTATAATCTGTTGTTGGTACGACCATGGATTCATGCCACTGGGGCCGTAGCGTCAACACTACACCAAGAAGTGAAGTTTGAATAGAATCACCAAGAGGTGATCATTTACAGTGACGGTAACAATCTCATATACAGTCGCCGGACCATTCCAGCAATTGGAGGAAGAAGAAGGATATACGGGTAAACTTACCACCACATTGAGTGAGTCAACGCCGTTGACAAGGACAAATGGTGGGATAACAATATTGAAAGCATATTGAACTGGAGCAGGTATGAACCTGGCAAGAGACTTGGCAAGAACCTCCAAGGAATCACTAAGCCCATCAAGCTCAAGAAACATGGCACCACATTCGGATTGGGATATGAGTATACTTGGGAGGAATTCAATCACCGGTCGCCACCATGGAGTGGTCCTTACTATCCTTTGGAGCAGCCAATACCCCATTTGGAGTAGACTTTTCAACCGGCCAAGGTTATCTATGGGTCAGAAGAAGAAGAAGCACTGACAATAGTGAGGAATTTGTTCCTGGAAGATGATGATATGGATTGCTGTGTAGAGGAGCATGCCTCAATAACTGGACTATCAGAACCACCAAAGCCCAGCGATCCTCGGGGTAGCAAGGCTGAACAAGCATCATGCACTATTTTATTTTACTAGTTTACTTTCCTTTCGCATTTTTATTTTTTTGCAAGAAAGCGCTCCAATGTTCAAAAAACAGTTATGGAATTTATCAAAGCGTTTTGGTTTTCTTATAAATCTTACTCTTATTATTTTCTCTCATTACTTTACTTATACATCATTAGTATTACTTATCTTGATAAACCAATGACTGTGACATGCAACGAGATAACGCAACAAACGGACATAGATTCAGAGGAAGATGATGTACAGAAGAGATTATAAAAGAAGTTGAGAATTTTGAGAACAGACCTAAGTCCAACCTGGACGAGACTGAGATTGTTAACCTGGGAGATGCAGAAAACATCAAAGAAACACCAATCAACATTCATTTGTCACCATCAGAAAAGGAAGAATACACAGAGTTTCTAAGAGAATATGAGGACATATTTTCCTGGTCGTACGACGACATGACTGGTCTGAGTACATCTATTATAGCTCCAAAATTGTCAACTGATCCAACATGTTCGCCAGTAAACAGAAGCTCAGAAAGTTCAAGCCAGATATGAGTTTGAAAATAAAGAAAGAAGTCACTAAGAAAGTCAAAGCTAAGGTCCTCAGGGTAGTGGAATATCCAACATGGTTAGCCAACATTGTGCCAGTACCGAAGAAGGACGGGAATGTTAGAGTCTGTGTCGACTACCAAAATCTCAACTGGGCCAGTCCAAAGGATGACTTCCCCTTGCCAAACATACACATCCTGATTGACAATTGTGATACGCACGAGTTGAAATCATTTGTAGATTGTTTTGCGGGGTATCATCAGATCTGGATGGATGAAGAAGATGCTAAGAAAATGGCTTTCATTATGCCGTGGGGAATGTACTGTTAAAAGATGATGCTATTTGGGTTAAAGAATGCAGGGGCCACCTACATGAGGGCCATGACTACTATTTTCCATGATATGATACACAAGGAGATCAAAATATATGTGGATGATGTCATCATCAAGTCCAAGAAAGACACTGATCACATGGAAAATCTGAGGAAATTTTTCAACAGATTGCGAAGGTACAACCTGAAACTAAATCTCGCAAAATGTGCACTCGGCGTTCCAGCTGGAAAATTTCTTGGATTCATTGTGAGTCGCTGGGGAATAGAACTAGATCCATCGAAGATCAAAGCCATTCAAGAATTGCCACCGCCAAGGAATAAGAAAGACGTAATGAGTTTCTTAGGGAGACTCAACTACATCAACCGATTCATAGCAAAATCTACAATTATTTGTGAGCCGATCTTCAAGATGTTGAAGAAGGATGTCGCCACTAAATGGACCGATGAATGCCAGAAAGCTTTTGACAGAATCAAGGAATACTTATCAACACCACCAGTCTTAGTCCCGCCTGAGCCAGGTAGACCTTTGCTACTCTACATCGTAGTGTTAGATAGTGCCTTTGATTGCGTCCTGGGGCAGCATGATAAAATGGGAAAGAAGGAACAAGCCATTTATTACCTCAGCAAAAAGTTCACTCCGTACGAGACCTGGTATTCTCTGTTAGAATGCACCTGTTGTGCTCTAACTTGGGTGGCTCAGAAGCTAAGGCACTATTTCTATGCCTATACTACATATCTCATATCAAGGATGGATCCTTTGAAGTTTATCTTTCAGAAGCCCACGTCCATTGGCAAGCTAGCCAAGTGGCAAATCCTATTGAATGAGTTCGACATCATCTACATAACGCAGAAAGCAATCAAAGGACAGGCACTAGCGAATCACCTTGCTAAAAACCATGTGGATGGAGAATACGAACCCCTAAAAATGTATTTTCCAGATGAAGACGTATCATTCATAGGAGAAGATGTTGCAGAGTCCTATGACGGCTGATGAATGTTTTTCGACAGAGCATCGAATTTCAAAGGAGTTGGCATAGGGGCAGTCCTAATATCAGAAACCAGTCAGCATTATCCGGTGTCCTCCAAACTCAAGTTTTCGTGCGCCAACAATATGGCCGAGCACGAATCCTGCATCTTAGGGCTCAATATGGACATTGACATGAACATCCAAGAGTTTCTAGTAATTGGGGACTCAGACCTACTCATACATCAGGTACAAGGAGAATGGGCAACCAAGAATTCCAAGATACTCCCTTATCTGCACCATGTGCAGCAGTTGAGAAAGAAGTTCACAAAAAAAGAGTTCCAGTATGTTCCCAGAATCCAGAATGAGTTTGCCGATACATTGTCTACCCTATCGTCCATGATACAACATCCAAATACGAACTTCATTGATCCCATTCCGGTGAAAATCCATAATCATCTAGCTTACTGTGCTCATGTCAAAGAAGAAGCAGATGAAAAGCCTTGGTTTCATGACATTAAGGAATATTTGGCAAAAGGAGAATACCCAGAGCTTGCAAATACTACTCAGAAGCACACACTTCGAAGATTGTCCAACAATTTCTTTCACAACGGAGGAATCCTATATTGGACGACTGCGAATTTGGGATTACTAAGGTGTGTCAATGCAAATGAAGCATCTAAACTGCTAGAGGAAATTCATGCTGGGACTTGTAGTTCGCATATGAACGGTTTTGTCTTAGCCAAGAAGATACTTCGGGCTGGTTACTTTTGGATAACTATAGAGACAAACTGCATCCAGTACATCTGGAAGTGCCACCGCTGTCAGGTACATGCAGACATGATAAAGGTACCTCTAAATGAGCTTATTGCAACAAGCTCACCATGGCTGTTTGCCGTTTGGGAAATGGATGTTATTGGACCGATCGAACCTGCCGCTTCCAACGGGAACAGATTCATCCTAGTGGTAATTGATTATTTTACCAAATGGGTCGAAGCAACATCCTACAAAGAAGTGACTAAGAAAGTCATGGCAGACTTTGTCCGTGACCGTATCGTTTGTCAGTTCGGGATCCTAGAGTCAATCGTTACTGATAATGGCTCCAAACTCAATAGTGACTTAATGAAAGCTATGTGTGAGACCTTCAAGATCAAACACAAGAATTCCATAGCCTACATGCCTCAGATGAATGGAGCCGTAAAAGCCGCCAACAAAAATATCAAGAAGATATTGAGGAAAATGATAGAGAAGCATAAGCAATGGCACGAAAAGCTATCATTCGCTCTATTGGGTACCGCACCACAATCCACACGTCAACTGGGGCAACTCCCTATATGTTGGTTTATGGTACAAAGACAGTCAATTCCCGCCGAAGTAGAAATTCCTTCCTTAAGGATCATACAAGAAGCTGAGCTCGACGACGCAGAATGGGTGACAAGCCGCTACGAGCAACTGGATTTTATAGATGGGAAGAGAATGAATGCAGTTTGCCACAGTCAGCTTTATCAGAACAGAATGTCCAGTGCATTCAACAAGAGAGTCAAACCAAGACGGTTCACACCGGGGCAACTGGTGTTAAAGAAAATTTTCCCGCATTAAGATTTAGCCAAAGGGAAATTCTCTCCCAATTGGCAGGGTCCATACATGGTTCATCGGTTTCTGACAGGAGGAGCCCTTATACTTGCAAAAATGGATGGAAAAGTTTGGCAAAACCCAATCAACTCAGATGCAGTCAAGCACTGCTATGTGTAATCTTATGTTTTGTTATATGATGTAATTTGAACTACGTCTGACCTGATTCCCGTTTACGAGGGGATACATAGGCAGCCTTATGGGTTCGGTCACAATTCAATAAAATTTTCATTTCCCCCTCGCAATTGGAAACTGGGGCAGAATTTTGAGGAGAGCCCTTAAAATTCCAAAATTTTTTTAGCCGATCATCGCAAGCAACCGTCAGAAGCAGCAACCCAGTAAACTGGGGCAAAATTTTGAGGAGGACCCTCAAAATTTCAAAGCGAGAAAGGTTGCAATGTCCTGAACCACGTCACAGTCATCGGTTCATCTAAAAAAATATTTCTTAAATATATACTCATGTCATATTTTTACAAAAATCATGCATGTCCCTTACCAAAATTGCTCTGTTTAGCAATGCTACCCCTAATGATACGCACAATATCACAAAAAAAAATAGAGCCAAGCAGGTCAAACAAAGGCAACGGGGACACAAACTAACCTTTCCCCTCTAGAAAACTCACGATTTTTCTTTGGATGCAGGCACCCAAGTCGCAAAATCATAGAATATGTTATACACTCATACTATTCAGGAATAAAACTCTTAGAACCGTCACACCTATTCATAGTTGCTATCCGCACACAATATCCCCAACAACCACAATATCATAATCAGCTATCAGCTCTCAGCTGTGAAATTTTATTACTACTCGCCTTTTACCTTTTGCATAAGGCTACCATTATGCCTTCCGAAACTAAGCACTGTCTCCATCTGCATCCCTGCATTGCATAAGGCTACCATTCTGCCTTTCGATACTAAGCACTGTCTCCATCTGCATCCCTGCATTGCATAAGGCTACCATTCTGCCTTTCGAGACTAAGCACTGTCTCCATCTGCATCCCTGCATTGCATAAGGCTACCATTCTGCCTTCCGAGACTAAGCACTTTCTCCATCTACATCCCTGCATTGCATAAGGCTACCATTCTACCTTTTGAGACTAAACACTGTCTCCATTTGCATTCCTGCATAGCATAAGGTTACCATTCTGCCTCTCGAGACTAAGTATTGTCTCCATCTGCATTCTTGCATTGCATAAGGCTACCATTCTGCCTTCCGAGGTTAAGCTCTAACTCCATCTGCATTCTCTGCATTGCATAAGGATACCATTCTACCTTTCGAGGTTAAGCTCTACCTCCATCTACATGGCTGAAATATCGCCACCTTTATTTACATCTTGCATGGCTGAAATATCGCTGCTTTACTTACATCATGCATGGCTGAAAGATCGCCACTTATTAAATTTCATGGGCTGAAAGATCGCCACTTGTTGCATTACATGGGCTGAAAAATTGCCAAATTATCTGAGGGCGTCATTGTTCAGAGGCATCATTCTCATAGCCCGAGAACGCCATGTCATGGCCTGAAGATCCCTTTAATTCCTCGCATATAATTATTCAAAGGCATCATTCTCATAACCAGAGAGCATCATTTCATAGCTTGAGAATCCTTTATTATATGCTTCATGGCCCAGGACATCATGGTCTAAGGACGTCATCTTAACCGTCCAAAGACAACATTCATGGTCCAACGGGAACTTGCATCATATTTAAATTTATGCACAATATATGCTTGTATTATTTATTTATAGGTAAACCGATGAGCAACGACTATCTCGACAGGAGCATTCTTCTCCAATCCCTGCAGCCCTACTAAACCTTGACCATTCATCCCAACCAGAATATAGTGTCCGCTCTTGAGAAATCTTCATTGGCATATTCTGCCGACGGATCCTGTACTACATGTGGCCTGATTCTTGTAAGACCAGGGATATGTAGGCAGCTCAGGAACCAGAGCACGTCCAATTCTCTTCAAACCATTTCCTTCAGTCAAAATTGGTCGTTGTATCTTTACCCGACAACTCTTTCATCCTTCTCAGGTAAAGAGGTGCAGCTGTTGATACCCAATTTTTCCCTGTATATTTTTATATGCAAAATACTTTCAAAATAGCATATGTATGCACATATGAGTATGTCCAAATGTTTTATTATTTATTCCTAATTTTTAAAAGATGTTAAATCAATTTATTGCCCCTATTTTATCAATAAAAAATCAATAATTGTTCCTCAAATTATCATTTTGGTGATCTTTTATTGTATTTTTATATTTATACCAAAATATAGCTAAGGTAATTTTTGCATATTTTTTACAAATTTATTTAGTATTTTAAAGCTAAATTGCATATAATTATAATATTAGCCTATTTTAAGAATGAATTGTGTTTATACTTACAAAATTGATTCCAGTATTTTTTATTTAATATTTATATATTATTAATCAATTTAGTTTCTTTAAATTTATTTTCAGAAATTATTTTACTATTTTTATAAAATAAAAGGGGAAAAGTGGCTATTTAAATATTAGCCCTACTTATTTCAATTGTAGCCTAAATCATCCCCCAATTAAACCCAATTTCAAACCCCATTATCTGACCCAAATCCTAAGTTCACCCGACCCACAACCCACTCAAATAACCCGCCCGGACCTTTTTCTTTTAATCCCAACCGTTGATCTAACAGATCAACGGCTCACACTCATTCTTTCCTTTTTTAATTTACCAAACCCCCAACCCTAAATCATTCTCACTTAGGCGCCACCTTTGAATCCCTCCACTCCCTCAAACTCTCTCGAACCTTCTCCGAACCCTAGCCGCCTCCTACCATCTCCGCTTTGAAATCCACTGGAATCTATGGCTTCTAAGGCTATTAGAGCTGTATACCCACCTCCTATGGCTCCTACATGCCTGGTCTCTGAATATTCAAGGCCTGAACTTGAAGGTTTATGCCCAGACCTCTGTCGATTCGAGGTTCCACGACATTTCCGGCCTTGCTCCGATGTACCATGGTTGTTTGAGCCTGGTTCTGACCTCTCCGACTCAGATCGTTGACCTTTCAAAGCCTTTCTCATTTTTAGGGTTCTCCTGAAACCTTAACCCTTCGAGGTTTTCTCCGATTCTCTAAGATCCGTTGTGTATCTGCGCTTTCCTTGATATTTTCAAACGATTCTCATGAATCTTCTTTCAAAACTATTTTCAAAATCTTATTTTTTTCGATCTAGGGTTTTTCTGAAAGTGTTTATGTGTTTTTATGATTTTCTTTGTCTTTCGTGTGTATTTGCCTCTACTGTGTTTTTGTATCATGCTCTTGTATGCTTCTCTTACTCTGTTTTCCTATACTATGGTCTCGTATTCTTTTCTAATGTATTTTTTCTTCTGTCACGTTCTTATATGCTTCTCTTACTGTGTTTTCCTATATGCTTTTCTACTGTACTTTTTTCGGTGTTCTTGTGTTCTCCTACTGTATTTTTCATTTCTAAGGTTTAAAGTTTACTTATCAAGTCCCTTTTACTGAGTTGTTTAAGGTTTCTTCTAAAAAAGTCTTAGCATGCCTTTTCTACTGTTCTTAACAGTCTTTTCTCATTATGATCCGAATTAGTTTCTTCCACTCTGTTTGCTTTGAACCATTCTACTATGTTTGCATGTTACTTTTCTATCATGTTCCTCTTGAGTTCTGTTGCTGAAAGAAGCATGATAGAAGTTTCAGTTCTTTTCTGAAACCCCTAAACATGTTTCGATTCAATTGCTTGCCCTCTCATCCTTGCTTTGTGATTTGCCTGAACTAGGGTTTTTATTTTAGAACCCCTATATCTTTCAGACCAACTTCGAGTTTGGACATCCGTGTTTGCATATGATTATGGATTTTTACTAAACTCTTCTACACCGAATTTTCTATTGATGACATGACAATTTCCTTTCATGCTTAACATGTTCGTATGCTCCTTATATATGATGAACTTCCCTTCAAAGTGGTTTTCAAACTTGTTATTAATTCAGAATCCCATTCTAAATAGGTTTAATTGATTCCCTTTCCATTGTTTGATGATTTTCATTATGTTAAAAAACCTTTCCCATTTTTTGACTCGGTTCATTCATACAAATCTCAGACCTTGTAATGTACTGGCTGTTAATTGATTTCCTTACCTTATTTGTGCAAACCATGTACCTCAAAATCTTGTCCTTAAATAACTTTTTTATGTATGTGCCCTTAATTGCATGCTGTGCACAAAGTGTTTATTCAATTTCTTTCCTTAATTGTTTTTACCCGTTTGAATCTGAATCCCTTAATTAAAGGGAGTCTTGTGTAATTGATTGACAATCAGTTCTTCAACTATTTTCTTACCTTATTTCTGCCTGATTTTTCACGCTATAAATACACGCCCCGTTTTCACAAACAGAGACACGATTTAACAATCCTTCACTTCACAATTCATAATCTCTTCTCAACTCTTACTTACACATAATATCACCCTCTTTCTTGTCCGCACTGTGGCTTTTACAAGACTATTGCATTTTCTCTATTCGTTTCTTTGAAACTGGTATGTCCTAATTTAAGTTTCAGCATTATCACAATGTGTTTATTTACAACTTTCGTATCCATGTCTACTGTACTGTTTCTGTAGAGTTCAACATTTAAATTAAGTATGCTCATATCTTCCTACCTGTTTCTGTTATGAATCCTTGCTCCCATACCTTATTATCCCTATGTTCTTGTGAGTTATGACTTAAGGCATGGAAATATGAGTTGTTGCCCATGAATTAAGTTTAAACCATTCGGGTCTTGACCTCTATATAAACATGTTGGAGGGTGTGCCAGCATATTCCATTGTTGGGTATGCCCATCAGCCTGCTTTTCTTTTGCTTTTGCAAATTCCCCTCATTCCCTATCCCCTATGTGTATTAATGTGAATTGCTTTCCTCTTTCTTTTCCCCTTTCAAAATTTCACTTCTGCACTTGCACTCTCTCTTAGTCACTAAGCTCTGCCCCCCTCCTGTGAGCCTTGCCTTAGGACCTTGAGTTCCCTCTGAACTTGGACACTTGACGGCTTGCCTTTCTACACTGCACTATGTCTTAATTTGGAAATGTATTTGGGGTGTAAGCATTGCCAGGAGTTCATGTGAGACTCTTAGGGAATTGTGACACCCCCCAAATGGTAGAAAGGCTTATCTGATCTTTGGAGTTGGTTTACTTCATATTTCAGACATGAAGTCTGAATCAGGCTCTCCTTGGTTGTACTTTTAATTTCTGATGTATTTTTCATTACTTTATTTTCTTCCGGGTTGTAATAACTTTGTAATAAAACTCTCGGGGATGGATAGTGAAAAGGGAGGGGTAATCATGCATGAAAAAGGGTAGCTAACATGTCTATAAGATTTCTGATTTCTGCACTCTCATATAGATACCATGTCTATAGGATTTCTAATTTCAGCATTCTCATATAACTACCATGTCTATAGGATTTCTACATTTTTATGTAGATACCATGCCCATAGGATTTCTAATTTCAGCATTCTTATATAGATGCCATGTCTATAAGATTTCTAAATTCAGCATTCTCATATGCTAACATGTCTATAGGATTTCTACATTCTCATGTATAGATACCATGTCTATAGGATTTCTACACTCTCATATATAGATACCATGTTTATATGATGCACATGCATGTAGAAAATATGCCTATAGGTCCTTTCTGATTCTTGCATATCCATTTCTCACTAGGCAAATGTATTTATAGGTCTTAATAACTAAATGCAATCAGATGTCATGTTCATATAAAACCCAATATTTAGATGTCATGCCTATAGGTTTTTCTACATTTTTACTATGTTTATGAATGTGTTCTAAAGTCGACAAACGCATAGAAAGCATGCCTATAGGAGTTAATCAAATCTGAATCACCTCACTCGCTTATGAGTCTAAAACTAGCAGTAATAATGTATCACCAATGACAGAACTTGTGCTCTTCTAAAACTCGCTTTTAACTGGCAACTTTTCTTAAATCAGTCTGTAATCAATTTACTTCAGGAATCGGTAGATATCATGCCTATAGGTTTTCGTCTAACACTTAGGCAAGCCATATGATAAACTTATAAATCGAATCAGGTTTTATTAGCTACAACCAGCAGGCAGGCATGATTCGGGCTTCTTATCTGAACTATGTAATAAATCAGTCTGCCTCAAATCTTTAAGTTTTAATTAGACCTTAAACAGTACATGCAGGACATGCTAAATTATGTGCTTCTTGGTTTAAAGGAGGTCTATCTGAGCCTTTTTATTTGTTCATATGCTTTCCCGAACTTGCTATATGTGTTTTGTTTGTCGCCTTAGTATATTTACCTTTTGAAACCACCAAATAAGCCCAACATCTCCTCCCTTTAGGATTAGTAGTCCTAACTACCTCCGGGATTAATAGGATTGGGGCGGGTAATAGCATGCAATAAGTAAACGAGACCATTCCGTGCTTTAATACCTTAAAGGGGTGGGAAAGGGTGGATATGGATATGATGACCACGCGATGACATCATACGTAAGAGTGATTACCAGATGTTGTATGGGGTGATCCATATTATTAATAAACCTAGGACCCCTTTTCCTTTGTTCTTTGTTTCTTTTTAACCTTTTAAAAAAAAATGTTTCTTCTAAATCAACTCTCTTTAATGATTTTCCAACTTTGTTTATTTCTAACCTTTATGTTGAAAAATCCCCTCTTATTTGAAGCCCTACTTGCCTATGTGTTATTTGTACCTTAAGTCACAACAATAGTTTGTCCGGGAACCACACTAGTGGATTCTGAGGGGTGCCTAATACCTTCCCCTTGGAATAATTTCAAGCCCTTACCCTATCTCTGGTTATCAACTTAAACCCTTCTTAGTGTCCTAATGCACTTAAATCATTAGGTGGCGACTCTTCAATTACAAAACCCAATTACCAAATGGGAATGAGTTGTCCTCCCAAATGTCATGAACCCGATTTCGCGAGAAAAAAGGGGCGCGACAATGGCCCAAAACTGCTGAGCGATATGCTAGAGCTCAAAATGACCTGTCGGGTCATTACAATTTACTTATATATATAATGAAGTAAACCTACATGCTGGAGAAAGAAATATCACAAAATTAGTCAACATTTTATTTATTTTTCCTTTTTGAAGAATGTTTGTTTGAAGAGTCAATTTGTAAACATGGACATCAAACAAATAACCAAACTTTGGCTGTACAATTGCTATCATTAATACCAATTTAGCAACTTCTAAGAATTGAAGGGTATAAGCTGAAAGCTCTTCATTTAGCTGTATCCAAGCCAACACTACAAGGGTATAATATTTTTTCGTTGAATAATATTAGTTTTGAATCAATAGATTATGTGAAAGGTTTTTTTCTCGACTTCAACAAGAGGGATTATGATGACCCAAAAGGTCATCTCCTATTTTAAAAGTCAAATATGTGTTCCGAGGCCATAAAAACCTCCTTTTGTCTCACCTTGATTTGCGTGCGCAATTCGGGCATATATCCGGAAAGCCTTTATGTGAAAATTTGAGAAAAATGCTAATTTTGCCTTTAAAAATTGAATTTAAGTTGACTTCGGTCAACATTTTGGGTAAACAGAACCGGAACCGTGATATGACAGTTCCGGAGGGTCCGTAGGAAAATATGGGACTTGGGTATATGCCCGGAATTGAATGCCGAGGTCCCTGGCCCAAGAAATGAAGTTTTGAAAGAAATTGTTAAACTGAAAATATAAGAGTTTTTGAAAAAATTTAACGATGTTTGAATTTGACGGTATCGGGCCTGTATTTTAGTTTCGGAGCATGGTACAGGTTTAATATGGTATTTAAGTTGTGCCTGTAAAATTTGGTAAGAAACGAAGTTTATACGACGTGATTCGAACCCTCAATTGTGAAAATGGAAACTTTAAAAGTTCTTGTGTTTTTTTTTTGATTTTGATGCTAAACTCGTAGTTCTAGGTGTTAATTTGGCGATTTGATCGCACAAGCAAGTTTATATGATGTTTTTAGGTTTGGTGCATGTTTGTTTTGGAGCCCCGAGGGCTCGGGTGAGTTTTGGATAGGCTACGAGGTGTTTTACACTTAGAAAATCTAGTATAAGTTGCTGTATCGGGTGTCTGTTGCACTGTGCTTCGCGATCGTGTAGTCACTCTTACGATCACGAAGGGGAAACTAGGCTGGGGAGGATTTTACTCTACGCGAACACGAGACCAAGGTCGCGAATGCGGAGCATTGGGGCGATTGCTCTATGTAAATGCAATCAGCCAACCGCGAACGCGTAACTTTAGGAGGGCTGGTCAAGGAACCTAGGGAAAACCTATGCGAGCACAAACCCCTTATTGCGAATGCGAAGACAAGACTGGGCTAAACCTTCGCTAACGTGTAGCCTTTCCCATGATTGCGTAAGTCCTTAGAAGGCTGCTCTTCGCAAATGCGACAGTGCTCACGCGAACGCGATGAACACTGTCGCCCAGCACTTAAAATAGAAGCAGAATGGGTAATAGGCCATAATTTCATATCTCCTTCCATAGAATCCGACATAGGGAGATTTTTGAAGAGAAAGTTCAACACCAGATCATAGGTATGTGTTCTGGAACTCATTTCTTTAATTTTGCATCAACACCCATTAGATTTCTAGGCCTAAATCTTGTTCTTTAAGGGTAGAAATTAAGGATTTTAAGAGAATTAGGGATTTTACAAATTTGGGGATTTAGACCTCGATTTGGGGTCGGATTCTGAAACTAATTGCATATTTGGGCTCGTGGGCGAATGGGTGAACGAGTTTTGGTTTGAACCTCGAGTTTTGACCAAGCGAGCCCGGGGTCTGTCACAACCCTAGTTCACCAAATGTGAACATGTCATGACGGCACCTAGCCTTCACGACTAGGTAAGCCTAACACATTGCGGAAGTAACAATATTTACAAAATTTATAATCAAAAGCTAAATAACATGAGTAATGTATACAGTTGCTGCCTGGCACATACACTTTAATACTTTAAATTCTGAAACCATCCTAAAGACCCGGAAACCCGGGCAACACAGGCTAAGAATAGTACATAACACTGCTCTAATCATCCGAAAAGTCTATAACAAGGAAGAACAGAATAACATCTAGCTAACCAAAGGGTAGAGTGAGAGGGAGCCTCTTCGGTCTGCGGACGCGGCAGATATACCTCAAGTCTCCAAAGATGCTCCCTGCAGCTACTGATAATGCGCCTGCGTGGAGGTACCTGGATCTGCACATGAAAAACATGCACAGAAGAGGCGTGAGTACACCACAGCGGTACTCAGTAAGTGCCAAGCCTAACCTCGGTTGGATAGAGACAAGGAAAGGTTAGGGCCCTACTGAGGAAGAAATAATACAGCATAAAAAATATTAACAGTGTAGAAATCTGACGAAAATTAATTAACATAGCAAAATAATAAGGCAGATCAATGAAATAATAATACTACATGAAAGAACGAAAGCACAGAGTAAATATAGCTAAATTGCAAGAATGCCAACGAGGGTCTCCCAGGATACCGTCCTGTAGCCCTTTCCTAAACTATCCAATGGATCTATCAGGATACCGTCCCGTAGTCCAACTCTCATATCAATATCAAATGATCTTCCGGGATACCGTCCCGTAGTCCAATCATCAGTGTGCAGGGGATCTCCCGGGATACCGTCCCGTACTCCCAAAATAAAAGTGCAGGGGGATCTCCCGGGATACCGTCCCGTAATCCCAAAATAAAAGTACAGGGGGATCTCTCGGGGTACCGTCCCGTAGTCCCAAAATAAACAAACAATCACAGCCAGAAACAAACAAAGGGAATGAAGTACGAAAGAAAAAGCAGCAGATAGAATTAGCCTAACATGCTTCACGAAGTACAATTAAGCAACTTAAGCAATTAGGCAGTTAAGCCAGTTAAACATGCTTTCCTAGCCTAGTACAAGTAATAAGCTTCAAGTAAGATAAGGCAAGTAAGATAGGAAACTAAATATTAACAACTTAAGCAAAAACCGGATTTTTCATCAATCGGCTCAAGACGCGCCCGTCACCTCACGTACAAGGAACTCAAATATCAAGAACAAATCCTAAGGGGAAAGGTCCCCCACACAAAGTTAGACAAGGCACTTACCTTGAACCGGTGTAAAATCAACTAAGGAATGATGCCCTTGCCACGAGTATCCGACTCCAAATAACCCAAATCTATTCTATTCAATTACACATCATAAATAATATTGCAAACAACTGATTCCACTATCAAAATTAAAGCTAGAGCTCGAAAATAGGTAAAATGACCAAAAAATGCCCCTCCAGCCATCATCTCAGAATCGAATAATTTTTATGTTTTCAGAACCCTCGTACTCCCACGAGTCTAAACATATAAAAATCTCCCAAATTGGAGGTCAAATGCCCCATAAAACCCCATAATTAGGTCTAAGAAGTTTTACCCACTTCCCATTCAAAAACAAGAAATTAAATGGTGAAATTAAGGGAAGATTCATGAAATTTGGTCTAAATCGAGTGAGAATTACTTACCCAAGTTGCCTAGGTGAAAATTCCTTCGAAAATCGCCAAAAACCGAGCTCTAGAAGTCAAAATGTTATAAAAATGGTGAAACCCTCAAAATGGGTAATTTAATCTGTCTGCCCAGGTAATTGGTCATCGCGAACGCGGAAGAAGCATCGTGTTCGCGAAGAAGAAAAAGCGACGGTGCTATGGTTACCTAGTGCGGACATGACAAAGAATCCACGAAGGCGTAGAAGAAAAATATGTTAGCCCAGGGGTTGCTCTTCGCGAACGCGTGAAATGATACGCGAACGCGAAGAGTGGAACACTGTAACTACGGGAATGCGACGCGGGCAACACGAACGCGATGGAGGGGAAAACAAGGCTGTGCGAATGCGAAGGTCCTAAAACGAACGCGTTGAAGAAATTCCCGGCTAGCCAAGACAAGCCTTTGCGAACGCGAATGGCATAACGCGAACGCGATGAAGGCATACCAGAAGCAACAACAGCAGTCCAAAAATAGGAGGAAATGACCCGTTGAGCATCCGAAACACACCCGAGGCCCGCGGGAACTCAACCAAATCTACAGACCTATCCCGTGAGATCATTCCAACTTGATCCAATCCTTAAAACACCTAAAACAATGTCGGAAACACAAATTAATCAAAGATTCAAGCCTAAGAACTCAAAATTCCAACCAAACACGCTTTCGAGCAAAAACCTAACCAAACCTCGCCCGAATGACCTAAAATTTTGCAAGCACATCCGAAATGACGTGACGGAGCTACAACAACTTTCGGAATCCAAATCCGACCCCCGGATCAAAAACTCACTATCGGACCGGAAACTCCAAAAATTCAAAATTCGGTATTTCAAGCTTAAATGAGCTACAGGACCTCCAATTTACGTTCCGAACACGCTCCCAACCCCGAAATTGCCTAACAGAGCTAACAGAACCATCAAATTTCCATTCCGAGGTCGTCTTCACACTGCTCCAAATACAGACCATTTTCCAACTCTTAAGCTCTCATTTAGGGACTAAGTGTCCCAAAACACTCCGAATCCTAATACCGAACGTCCCGGCAAACCAAAATAGCAGAACTAAACTTAGGGAAAGTAGTTAATGGGGGATCAGGGTAAATTCCAAAAATGACCGGCTGGGTCATTACATCCTCCTACACTTAAACATTCGTTCGTCCTCGAACGAGCATAGAGAACATACCTAAAGTAGCAAAAAAATGATGGTACTGGATGCGTATATCCTGCTCGGTCTCCCAAGTCGCCTCCTCGGCCGGCTGACCCCGCCACTGGACCTTCACTGAAGTCATGTTCTTTGACCTCAACTTTCTGATCTGCCTACCCAAAATGGCCACTGGCTCCTCAACATAGGATAGGTCCTTGTCCAACTGGACTGAACTGAAATCCAACACGTGTGACGGATCGCCGTGATATCTCCGGANGAACCTTCTTGTCCGCATAACTCTTCTATCTGGACTGGGCTGCACGGAGTCTGTCCTGAATCACTTTAACCTTCTCCATCGCATCCTGAACCATCTCTGTGCCCAATAGCCTGGCCTCACCCGGCTCAAACCAACCCACCGGAGATCTACATCTCCTACCATATAAGGCCTCATACGGCGCCATCTGAATGCTGGACTGATAACTATTTTTATAAGCAAACTCCGCCAGTGGCAGGAAATGATCCCATGACCCTCCAAACTCAATCATGCACGCATGGAGCATATCCTCCAGAATCTAAATAGTGCGCTCGAACTGTCCGTCCGTTTGGGGGTGAAATGTCGTGCTCAACTCCACCCGAGTGCCCAACTCCTGCTGCACGGCTCTCCAGAATCGCGATGTAAACTGAGTACCTCCGTCTGAGATGATAGAAACTGGAATACCATGCAACCAGACGATCTCCTTGATATAAATCTCCGCCAACCGCTCCAATGAATAAGTGGTGCACACAGGTATGAAATGAGCGAACTTGCTCAGCCGGTCCACAATGACCCAAATAGAATCAAACTTTCTCATGGTCCATGGGAGTCCAGATACGAAGTCCATGGTGATACGCTCCCACTTCCACTCTAGGATTTCAATCTGCTGTAGCAACCCACCCGGACGCTGGTGCTCATACTTCACCTACTGGCAGTTGAGGCATCTAGACACGTAGTCAATTATATCCTTCTTCATTCACCTCGACCAGTAGTGCTGTCTCAAGTCCTGATACATCTTCAGGGCACCCGGATGGATAGAATACCTCGAGCTATGGGCCTCTGCTAGAATCAACTCTCGAAGATCATCAACGTTGGGCACACAAATCCGGCCCTGCATCCTCAATACCCCATCATCCCTGATGGTAACATCTCTATCATCACCACGCCGAACTCTATCCTGAAGGACAAGCAAATGAGGGTCATCAAACTGCCGCTCCCTGATGCGATCAAATAGGGAAGACCGAGAAACCACACAGGCTAGAACCCGACTGGGATCTGAAAGGTCCAATCTCACGAACTGCTGGGCTAAAGCCTGAACATCCATCGCCATGGGACTCTTTGAGGCTGGTAGATATGCCAAACTCCCCAAGCTCTCCGCTCGATGACTCAAGGCATCGGCAACCACATTGGCCTTGCCCGAGTGATAAAGAATGGTAATATCATAATCCTTTAACAACTCTAACCATCTCCTCTGACGCATATTCAGGTCCTTCTGCTTAAGCAAGTGCTGCAAACTCTGATGGTCAGTGTAGATCTCACAAGGCACCTCATACAAATAGTGACTCCAGATTTTCAAGGCGTGAATAATGGCAACTAACTCAAGATCATGGACAAGGTGGTTCTTTTCATGCACCTTCAACTGTCGGGATGCGTAGGCAATCACCCTACCATCCTGCATCAATACCGCTCCAAGTCCAACCCGTGAGGAATCACAATAAACTGTATAGGACCCTGAACAGTAGGCAACATCAAGATTGGGGCTGAAGTCAAAGATGTCTTGAGCTTTTGGAAGCTCGTGTCACACTCCTCTGTCCACTGAAATGGGGCAGCCTTCTAAGTCAATCTAGTCATAGGGGCCGTAATCGATGAAAACCCCTCCACAAAGCGACGGTAATACCCCGCCAAGTCAAGGAAATTATGAATCTCAGTAGCTGAGGAGGGCCTGGGCCAACACTACATGGCCTCCACTTTCCTCGGATCTACTCGAATGCCCTCACTCGGTACCACATGGCCTAGGAATGCCACAGAACTCAGCCAGAACTCACATTTGGAGAACTTTGCATATAATCTCTTCTACCTCAGAGTCTGAAGCACTATTCTCAGGTGCTGCTCATGATCTTCCCGACTCTGGGAATATACCAGAATATCATCAATAAAAACAATCATGAATGAATCAAGATATGGCCTGAATACATCGTGCATCAAATCATAAAAGCTGTCGGGGCATTAGTCAGCCCAAAAGACATCACAAGGAACTCGTAATGGCCATACCAAGTCTTGAAGGCAGTCTTCGGGATATCTGGCTCCCGGATCTTCAACTGATGGTAACCTGAGCGCAAATCAATCTTGGAAAACACCTGTGCGACTTGAAGCTGATCGAACAGATCATCAATACGAGGTAAAGGATATCGGTTCTTCAGTGTAACTTTTTTCAACTGGCGATAATCAATGCACATACGCATAGAACCATCCTTCTTCTTCATGAACAAGACAGGAGCACCCCATGGCGAAAACTGGGTCGAATAAAACCCTTACCCCACAATTCCTGCAACTGATCCTTCAAAACCTTCAACTCAGAAGGAGCCATGTGATATGGGGGAATGGAAATGGGCTGAGTGCCCGGCAACAGATCAATGCCAAAATCGATATCTCTATCGGGCGGCATGCCCGGAAGATCAGCTAGAAACACATCGGGTAAATACCGGACTACTGGGATTGAATCAATAGAAGGGGTGTCAACACTGACATCTCTCACATAAGCTAAATACGCAGCATACCCCTTCTCAACCATACGTTGAGCTTTAAGGAAAGAAATAACCCTGTTGGGAGTATGATCTAAGGTACCACTCCACTCAATACATGGAATACATGGCATAGATAGTGTCACGGTCTTGGAGTGACAATCAAGAATATCATGATGGGGCGACAACCAGTCCATGCCCAGAATAATATCAAAGTCAACCATACCGAGTAATAATAGATCAGCCCTGGTCTCAAAACTACGAATAGTAACCAAACACGACCGGTACACGCGGTCCGCAATAAGAGAATCTCCCACAGGAGTAGAAACATAAACGGGGGCACTCAAGGAATCCCGAGGCACACCCAAATGCAAAGCAAAATAAGAGGACACATATGAATAAGTAGAGCCGGGATCGAATAGAACCGATGCCTCTCTGTGACAAACCAAAATAATACCTGTGATGACAGAATCGGAGGCAACCGCCTCGGTGCGAGCAGGAATGCAATAATATCTGGACTGACCCCTCTCACGTGGGAGACCTCTATATCCCCGACCTATGCCCCTGGCTGGCTGGGCAGGTGGGGCAGCAGTGGGAGCTGGAACCATAGCCTGAGAACTCTGAGAAGCACGCTGTGGCTGAGCAGTCTGTGAAGATGCACCCCTACCAAGTCTGGGGTAGTCCCTAACCACATGACGTGTATCGCCACACTCGAAGCAAGCTCTGGGAGGACGTGGTAGCTGTGACTGACTGGAGCTAGGTCCGCTGGACTGACCTCTGGAAGTACCCCGCGCAGGAGGCGCGCTAGAAACTGAAGGCGTATAATAAGGCTCCTGAGGTGCTGGCGGAGCTGGAATACTACCAGCTGCTGGCAAGGCTGAATGAATAGGGCAACCAGAATAACCCCTACCATAACGACCGACTGATGAGGTACGGGCACCAGAGTAGTGACCCGACTCTCAAGACCTCTTGGCCTCCCTCTCCCCTCGCTCCCTGGTGAGCATACCCTTAATCCGCCTAGCAATGCTCACTACCTGCTGGTAAGGAATATCCATCTCTAACTCTCGAGCCATGATGGACCGGATGGGCGGAATAAGACCCTCGATAAACCTCCAACCTCTCTCCCGAACTGTAGCGACCAAAGCCGGTGCATGTCTGGCCAACCTGGTGTAACAGATGGCATACTCTGAGACTGTCATAGCACCCTGGCGCAAATGCTCAAACTCCGCGCGCCATGAATCCCTGAGGCTCTAGGAAACAAACTCCCTCATAAACATGTTTGAGAACTGGGTCCAAGTCAGTGAGGCAGACTAGACTGGACTGTACAACTCATAAGTATGTCACCAATCATAGGCGGCTCCCTGAAGCTGAAAGGTGGTGAAAGAAACCCCACTAGACTCCACTATGCCCATAGTACGAAGAATGCGATGACACTCCTCCAAGAATCCCAAGGCGTCATCTGAAGCTAGGCCACTGAACACTGGGGGATCATATTTCTTGAACCTCTCTAGCCTACGCTGCTCATCCTCTGAGACAGCTGATCCATCCCCGGGCTGTACTGGTGCTGCAGGCGGTACAAGAATAACCTCTGGAACCTGCTCCAACGGCACTCTCTACTTAGGAGTGCAGGCTGTAGGAGTCTGGGCCCCTCCCCCAGCCTGAGATGTGGCTGCAGCGAGGGGAAGCAACCCCGCCTGAGCCAAGGTAGTGTACATGCTCATGAACTGAGCCAGGGTCTCCTGGAGCGCTGGAGTAGTAGTAGCTGTAGTAGGTGTACCAGATGCCTGTGCTCCAATTGGATCTACTGGTGGTACCTTAGCGGTAGTGCGCGCGGGTGCTGTGGCTGCACCTCGGGCGCGTCCTCGACCTCTACCCCAACCTCGGCCTCTGACGACGGCAACAGGGGGCGTGGGTGCCTAGTCCTCTCGTATAGCACGTGTCCTTACCATCTGTGAGAGAATAGAAGACAGAAGTTTATAATTGGTGTCAAAATATCGCACGACAAAGAATTCAAAAGAAATGAAGATTTTTCCTAAACAGTTACATAGCCTCTCGTAGATAAATACGGACGTCTCCGTGCCGATCAGTGAGACTCTAATAAACTGGCCTGTGTCCCGTGACTCCTATCAACCTAGATCTCTGATACCAACTTGTCACAACCCTAGTTCACCAAATATGAACATGTCATGATGGCACCTAGCCTTCACGGCTAGGTAAGCCTAACACATTGCGGAAGTAACAACATTTACAAAATTTATAATCAAAAGCTAAATAACATGAGTAATGTATACAGTTGCCGCCTGGCACATACACTTTAATACTTTAAATTCTGAAAGCATCCCAAAGACCCGGAAACCCACGGGCAACACAGGCTAAGAACAATGCATAACACTGCTCTAATAATTCGGAAAGTCTATAACAAGGAAGAACAGAATAGCATCTAGCTAACTAAAGGGTAGAGTGAGAGGGAGACTCTCCGGTCTGCGGACGCGGCAAATATACCTCAAGTCTCTAAAGATGCTCCCTGCAGCTACTGATAATGCGCCTGCGTAGAGGTACCTGGATCTGCACATGAAAAACATGTGCAGAAGAGGCGTGAGTACACCATAGCGGTACTCAGTAAGTGCCAAGCCTAACCTCGGTTGGGTAGAGACGAGGAAAGGTCAATGCCCTACAGAGGCAGAAATAATACAGCAGCAAAAATATTAATAGTGTAGAAATCTGATAAAAATTAATGAACGCAGCAGAATAATAAGGCAGATCAATGAAATAATAATACTACAAGACAGAACAGAAGCACAGAGTAAATACAGCCAAATTGCAAGAATGCCAACGAGGGTCTCCCAGGATACCGTCCTGTAGCCCTTTCCTCAACTGTCCAATGGATCTCCCGGGATACCGTCCCGTAGTCCAACTCTCATATTAATATCAAATAATCTTCCGGGATACCGTACCGTAGTCCAATCATCAGTGTGTAGGGGATCTCCCGGGATACCGTCCCGTAGTCCCAAAATAAAAGTGCAGGGTGATCTCCCGGGATACCGTCCCGTAGTCCCAAAATAAAAGTGCAGGGGATCTCCCGGGGTACCGTCCCGTAGTCCCAAAATAAGCAAACAATCACCGCCAGAAACAAACCAAGGGAATGAAGTACAAAAGACAAAGTAGAAGATATAATTAGCCTAACATGCTTCACGTAGTACAATTAGGCAACTTAAGCAATTAGGTAGTTAAGTTAGTTAAACATGCTTTCCTAGCCTAGCACAAGTAATAAGCTTCAAGTAAGATAAGGCAAGTAAGATAGGAAACTAAATATTAACAACTTAAGCAAAAACCAGATTTTTCATCAATCAGCTCAAGCACGCGCCCGTCACTTCACGTACAAGGCACTCAAATATCAAGAACAAATCCTAAGGGGAAAGGTCCCCCACACAAAGTTAGACAAGCCACTTACCTCGAACCGGTGTAAAATCAACTAAGGAACGATGCCCTTGCCACGAGTATCCGACTCCAAATGAACCAAATCTATTCAATTCAATTACACATCATAAATAATATTGCAAACAACTAATTCCACTATCAAAATTAAAGCTAGGGCGCAAAAATAGGTAAAATGACCTAAACGCCCCTCCAGCCATCATCTCGTAATTGAATAATTTTTACGTTTTCAGAACCCTCGTACTCCCACGAGTCTAACCATATAAAAATCTCCCAAATCGGAGGTCAAATGCCCCCTCAAAACCCCATAATTAGGTCTAGGAAGTTTTACCGACTTCCCATTCAAAAACACGAAATTAAAGGG
>MU788007.1:82002-95476 GCA_026770625.1 Nicotiana glauca | reverse complement strand
AAATTGCCAAAAACCGAGCTCTAGAAGTCAAAATGTTATAAAAATGGTGAAACCCTCGAAATGGGTAATTTAATCTGTCTACCCAGGTAATTGGTCATCGCGAACGCGGAAGAAGCATCGCGTTCGCGAAGAAGAAAAAGAGAGGGTGCTCTGGTTACCCAGCACGAACGCAACAAAGCATCCGTGAACGCGTACAAGAAAAATATGTTGGCCCAGAGGTTGCTCTTCACGAACGCGTGAAATGATACACGAACGCGAAGAGTGGAACAGTGTAACTATGCGAACGCGACACGGGCAATGCGAACGCGATGGAGGGGAAAACAGGGCTACACGAACGTGAAGGTCCTAACGCGAATGCATTGAAGAAATTCCGTTCTAGCCAAGACAAGCCTTCGCGAACGCGAATGGCATAACGCGAATGCGATGAAGGCATACCAGAAGCAGCAACAGCAGTCCACAAATAGGAGGAAATGACCCGTTGAGCATCCGAAACACACCCGAGGCCCCCGGGAACTCAACCAAACCTAAAGACCTATCCCGTGACATCATTCAAACCTTCTCCAATCCTTAAACCACCTAAAACAATGCCGGAAACACGAATCAATCAAAGATTCAAGCCTAAGAACTCCAAATTCCAACTAAACACGCTTTCGATAAAAAACCTAACCAAACCTCGCCCGAATGACCTGAAATTTTGCACACACATCCGAAATGACATGACGGAGCTACAACAACTTCCAGAATCCAAATCCGACCCCCGGATCAAAAACTCACTATCGGACCGAAAACTCCAAAAATTCAAACTTCGGCATTTCAAGCCTAGATGAGCTACGGACCTCCAATTTACGTTCGGAACCCAACCCTGAAATCATCTAACAAAGCTAACGGAACCATCAGATTTCCATTCTGAGTTCGTCTTTATACTGCTCTGAATACGGACCATTTTTCAACTTTTACGCTCTCATTTAGGGATAAGTGTCCCAAAATACTCTGAATCCTAATACCAAACGTCCCGGCAAACCAAAATAGCAGAACTGAACTTAGGGAAAGCAGTTAATGAGGTATCAGGGCGTATATTCCAAAAATGACCTGCCGGGTCGTTACAGGATCGGGTTTTGACTTTTTTGGAAAAATATTGGGAAATCTGTAATTCTTCATTTGAATTGGTTTCTTTGGCTTCAATTAGTGTTAATAAGTTAATATTGGCTAGATACAAGTGAATTGGAAGTGGAATTTAAAGGGAAAGTGGTGAGGCTTGAGTTTGGCCGTGGAATCTGAGGTAAGTGTTTGGTCTAACCTTAGCTTGAGGGAATAGGCGTGGTGTCTTATTTGCTATGTGTAGTGTCGAGTACGACATATAGGTAAGGTGACGAGTATCCATACGTTGGTGTCAAGCATGCCCGTAAGTTTTATATTAAGATTGTTATGATTTTATTATGTATTGTTGATGCTTAAATTGGTGATTAGCATTGTAGTACAAGATTTATGATAAATTCTTGGTAATTGACCATTGTCGAGTATTGGCTCAAGTTGAGGTTTATTTTGTGAAGTAACTATTGAAACTAGATTGGTTATAGCTAATTCCCTTGGCGGGATGATATTGTTCTATTGTTGACTCTCTTAACGGGACATTATTATTTTTATTGATGTTTTTATTGTTGATTCTCTTGCCGGGATGTTATCATTTCAATTATTTGGGTGACGAAGAGTGTAAAGCACGAAGGGTGATATCGTGCATGATATTACGAGTTAGAATTAATGCAAGAAGGTGATATCGTGCTGATATTATGAGTGTTAATGCACGAAAGGTGATGTTGTGCCATATTAATGAAATTAAAAGCACGAAGGGTGATGCCATGCCATGATTATGAGAGAGTAAAAGCACGAAGGGTGATGCCGTCTATTTCTGTTTATTTCTATGGTAAGGACGAAAGTAAAAGCACGAAGTGTGATATCGTGCACTTGTTCCTATGTTACTATTTCCGTTGCTTCAAGTTTGATATTTACTTTGTCGTCACTTTATTATTGTCATAACCTGATATCCCCCTCAGCATGTTTCCCCTTTTTCTGTCTTACTCTATTTAATTCTTGCTATTATTGTTTTTCGTATATGATTTAATTGCACATGTTTATATGGTTGTCGTGTACAAGCCTCGTCACTACTTCGCCGAGGTTAGGCTCGACACTTACCAGTACATGGGGTCGGTTGTACTGACACTATACTCTGCACTATTTTGTGCAGATCTCGGTACTAGACCCTATGGACCGTAGTTCGAGGTTGCTGCCTTCAGTCCAGTGGAGACCCAAGGTAGTCCTGCAGGCGTCCGCAGGCCTTGGCGTCCCCTCTATCATATTTCCAATCTGTTTTTATCTATTCCTGAGATAGATGTGTATTTTCCTTGTTCGGACCACCATTTGTAGTATTCTTAGATAGTCCATGAGATTACGACATTAGTTCTGGGTGGAGTTTTATTATGGATTCGTATTTGTATTAAGTTAAATTGTTAAATTCCGTTCTTCCGCATTTTTATTCCGCTATTGTTCTGATGTTAACTTGTAAATTGTTAAAAGATAAGTAAAAGGTAAAATAATCAGTAACATTGCCTTGCCTAGCGGGTTCAATGTTAGGCGCCATCACGGTCCCGACGGTGGGAAATTCGGGTCGTGACAGAGATATTGTTTTCTAACTGATAGTTTCTATAATTATTTTCAAGTATAACAAAAAGAAATATTTAAAAAAATGGTATGACGTGAATTTTTTTTAAATGTAAGCAAATTATTTCGAAATGAGATTATTTTTAAAATATAATATAATTTTAAAAATTAAAAGATAAGATATTTTTGAATTTTAGTAGAGAGTTTTAAAATTATTATAATAGAAGTCATATCATGGATAAAATCAAGAAACCAAAATCTTATGGAATATTTACATAAAATCCGGCCAGATTTATTATTTACTTTTTATAGCTAATATACATAAATGATAAAATCGACAACACACGATTATACACATATTATATATGGATTATATATAAATTACACTTTCTTCAATTTTTTTTAATTTAAGTGGTTGGGTGAACACCTATTTAGGTTGATTAGATAATTCTAAAAGAAAAATATGAAAGATTTTCAAACGAAGACTAAAAAATATAAATAAAGTTCATATGTAGACAATTTCTATTAAAATCCATCCTTTATAGCGAAATGAATTAATTTTTTTGTAACAAAAGAAAGAAAGACATAAAAACTAAGATGAAAAATAAATAAATATAGAAATAAATGTATGAAAAAAAATCTAAAAATCAGAAATAAGAGATGACAATAAATTTCTTCTTATGTTTCATCTTTGTTGAGTACAAAAAATTTGGAAGATGATCTCATCAATTTCAAATAATATTTTCAACTCAAATACATAAATTATAAGATAGGGATATCTTAGAATATTTTTTTAAATTTACATTTGTGTGTCATTTTTAAAAAATTACTATTACTAACAAATTGATATGATATTCGAATTTGAATTTAAATGCAATTTGCGTGCTTTGCATTGAGGTCAAGCAAAGTATGGTGTCGAAAAAACTACTTGCCAATTTTAAGATAATATATGCAATGTTATATAATAACAATCGACTCATTTAATATTTAATGATTTAAAGAATAAAAAATTTGTATAGATAGGGCATTAAAAATTAAAATCTGTGGCTAGAGATATCGATAAACTCAAAATAGAGTCATATTGAAATAAAGTTTCACCGGCTAAAGAATCATTTAAGTTTTTAGATAGCTGATTAAAGTAAATTTTATATTAAAGATAATATCTTCACTTGCATCATTATAAAGATAATCATTATATATATAAAGTTTTAGAAATTGGAATTTTAAAATATAAATATTATTTGAAAGATAACAGCATATCAAATAAGAGTTCAAGTCGTAATAAAAGAGTAACACCGTAACCAAAGAATCCTTCAGATTATGTCAACCTTTGTGCTTTGCTATAAATACGAGTTATTACTTTGCTTCGAGGCTATTTTTAGGTTCCAATGACACCAATAAATTTTAAGGTGATTTACATTTAATTCAAATAACTCAGATATTTAACATGGTTAACGTTAAATATCAAAATGGAGTCATACTGGAAAACAATAATCACTGGCTAAAGAATCTTTTATATTTTTAGATAACCGACTAAAATGAGTTTTGAATTAAGGATAATGTTTTCACTTACATTATTATAAAAAATAATTATTATTGAAAAATAAAGTTTCAGAAACTAAAGTTTTAAAATAGAAATAAATTTTAAAAGATATTAACACACCAAGTAAGAGTTCAAGTAGTAGTAAAACAGTCAAGTCGTATCCAAAGAGTACTTCATAGTCTCAACCTTTGATTGTTTTGCCATAAATATGAGTTATTGTTTTGCTTCCTGAATATTTCTACGATCCAATGACACCATCGAGAATGATACCAAAAAGGAAAAATAGAATTATAACTATGAGTTTTGAGTGATGGTTAATTTTGTAACGACCCGACCGGTCGTTTTGAGTTCTAGCACTCCGTTCAGCAGTCGGAGGCCATGAACAACTTCATTTCAGGTATTATGACTTGTACGCGTGGTCGGAATTTAGTTTCGGGTAGTCCGGAGTTGAATTGGGAAGAGAATTCTCATTTCGGAAGCTTAAAGTTGAAATAATGAACTAGGATTGAAATTTTGAGTAAACGACCTCAGAATCGGGATTTGAAGGTTCCAGCAGGTTCGTATGATGATTTCGGACTTGGGCGTATGTCCGGATTGGGTTTTGGATAACTCGGGAGCGTTTTGGCGCATATTGTGGAAGTTAGCATTTTGGAAGAAATTTCTTAAGTTTGGCTTGAAGTGCATTTCAGTGTTATCGATGCCCGTTTGGGATTCCGATACTGGGAGTAGCTCCGTATGGTGATTCTGGAGTTGGGAGCGCGATCAGAAGTGAATTCGGAGGTCCGTAGGTCATTTTGAGGCCATTTGGCGAAAGATAGAAATTTGAAGGTTTTTGAGAAGTTTCACCGGAAGTGGACTTTTTGATATCGGGTTCGGAGTCTGATTCCGGAAGTTGGAGTAGGTCCGTAATGTCAAATATGACTTGTGTGAAAAATTTGAAGTCAATCGGACGTGATTTGATAGGTTTAAACATCGGAAGTAAAAGTCGGAAAGTTCAAAGTTCATAAAGTTTGGATTGGAGGTCGATCGATGATTTTATCGTTGTTTAATGAGATTTGAGGCCTCGAGCAGGTTCGTAATGTGTTTTGGGATTGGTTGGTATGATAGGTTGAAGTCCCGGGGGCCTCGGGTGGATTTCAAGTGGATTTCGGGTGATTAACGGATCAAAAATTGGATTTTTGGAAGAGCTGAGTTTGTCGGTATTTGGTATTTCTGATTCTACGGAAATGGGACCGCAGAAGCGGACCCGCAGAAGCGAAGAAGAAATCGCAGAAGCGGACGAGGGCGGGGGCAGGAAGGATCAAGGGCCGCTTATGCGGAACCACAGAAGCGGTGGGACTGACCGCAGAAGCGGAAAGCCTGGGGTCGTTTGGAGCCGAGAAGCGGCAAGCGGTCCGCAGAAGCGGGACCACGAAAGCGGGAAAGGCATCGCAGAAGCGAAAATGCCTGAAGGCAGAGGGTCATTTTAAAGCGTGGGTTGAGTTCATTTCTCTCATTCTTCATGGCTTGGGGCGATTTTGGGGAGCTTCAAGAGGGGATTTTCGTCGTCAATATTTGAGGTAAGTTATCCCCACCCATTTTGAGTTAAACATATCAAATTTGTGTGGATTTGGGCATGAAATTAGTATAAAAATTGAGGTTTTGGTGGAAAACCTAGAAAAATTATATTCTTGGATTTTGACCACGATTTTGAGTAGGAAATTAAGAGAAAATTATATATTTGAGTTCCTAAGGTCATGGGCAAAGTTTATCTTCGAAAAAATTTCGGATTCCGGGCACGTGGGCCCGAGGGCATTTTTGTCAACTTTTCGTTCGGGGTTAAAAATTGATACAAATTGAGTTGTAGAGTTTAATTAAGCATATATTAATGGGTTTGAATGACCATTGTCTAGTTTTGGAGCTTTTTGCGTTGGTTCGAGCTTTCGGAAGGATGTAGAGGGCAGGTTTTGGATCTTCGGGCGAGGTGAGTCTTCTTTCTAATCTTGTGAGGGGGAATTTACCCCATAGGTGAAGTGAATGATTAAGTGCTCCTATTTGTGGGGGCTATGTATGCACGAGGTAACGAGAGTCCGTGCGTAGCTACTATTATGCTATTGTTCGGGTAGTTAGGACCCATCAGCATGTTATACTTGGATTAATGATGAACCCATCGATGACTTGAATTGTTTAAACCACCTTTTATTAGTAAACAAATTTAAAAGAGATTAAACATCATTCCTGAATTGTTAAATAGAGAATTGGCTTTTTTAGATAATCATTTCTCGATAAAATTCTAATTTGGCTATCTGAGCATGTATTTTACGTGTACCCGCGTCGCATGAATGATTCGCGAGCAGGGTAATAAATCACATTAAATTAATAAATGGATTTCTAAAGAGACTTAAGCTTCGCTTTTCTCAAATTATTAAAGAGAATTGACCCTTCTTGGTTAATTGCTCCACGTTGAATTCTTGACTGATTGTTTGTCTGTGTGTGTTTATTTTGGACCGGGCCGAACGCCTCGGCAGATTAATAGATGCATCTATAGGAGCGCCGTCGACCCTCGGCAAGTGCATATTTATTTCTGTTGGATCGAGCCGTCGCCTCGGTATGATTTGCGCATGCTTATATTGCTGCCTGGATTTATTTAAGCTGTTACATGCCTCACTATGGCTCGAGATCATATTGTTAATAATGAAAAGAAATCTTGAAAATTTCCTATGAAGGAATTACGTGTTTACTTGTTTCCTCTATTTGGATAAAAAAATGTTAGAAAATAAATCCACTGTTGATATGTATATTGGACCATTAGAGTGTGTCAAAGTTGACCATCTCGTCTCTACCCCTTTGGGATTAGGCGGGACACTCACTGAGTACACGTTGATTACGTACTCATACTACATTTCTGTGCATTTTTGTTGCATAGGTATATATACACCTCTAGCAGCCTATTGGGCGTAGCAACATGGATGACGCTGGGACTAGGTGAGCTGCATCATTTGAGGTGACCGAAGCTAGGGTAGTCCCTTCCAGTGTACTGTATTTACTTTTTGCCCACTGTATTCCGGGCGGATATGGTATTTTATTTTTCTTATCAGTAGTTGCTCATGCACTTGTGACACCGGGTTTCTGTGATGGTTTACAACAGATTTGTACTAATTGTTATTATTTAAATTTGAATTCAAGTAGTAAACTTTTATTTATAAAAATGGAAGGAAATACCTTAGATTTTCAAAATTATTGAAAAGGGAATTAATTGGCTGGCCTGACAGCGGTGTCCGGCGCCACCACGACCCTTAGTGAATTTGGGTCGTGACAATATGGTATCAGAGCACTAGGTTCCCATCGGTCTCACGAGTCATGAGCAAGTCTAGTAGAGTCTCGCGGATCGGTACGGAGACGTCTGTACTTCTCCTCGGGAGGCTACAAGGCTCTTAGGAGTACTTCCCTTCTTGATTTCCTTATCGTGCAGTTCAATTCCTTTGAGGCTTATGCCTTTGATTCCTTTCCATTCAATCTTACGCGAGGCGAGCGCTAGTTATAAATCAAAAATTGAAGGTTTGCAATGGCACTACAGATGTGGTGCGGGATGATTTTCCCGGTGTAGTTTATTGGACTATTATAGTCGCATTCGGAGGGAATTTATATTGTTTAAGCTCAGTAACAGAACTTCTGAGAGCCTTGAGGCTAGGCACAGGTTGCCGTAATGCTTATAAGCGATTATTCCGCAGTGTTGTTGTGACGGTAGGGTGTTTGCCCACGTGTCAGGGCAGTGAATGAATTGAAGGGAGGTTTACTCAGGGTGTAATCAACGAGATTCAATATTTTATTCCCGGCAAGGGAAAGTCGATCGAACCAAGGATGGTCAGATGTGGACTAGTGGAAGTAATAAAGCGTAGTAATTGCAAGGGTAAATGAGTTCTCTCCTCTATTGGGGTGCTGTTGTCCTAATTGGACATATTAAGTTTATCGGTGTTATTATCTTTTATGATCAGCCCTTGGGGCAAGATATTGTGAAATGGCATTGGAAATGCAACTATCAGATGTCGCAGGATACGGTGGTTCCAGACTGAATCAGTATTGTAAAATTTGGTGGTTTGATAAAGACGACCTTCAGAGAGGTTTGGGATTAATAGAAAATTGTGGATTCAAGTACTATGAAGATAAATTTTATTAAGGCAACAACTGAGCAGCAAGAGATGAGAAAGGGTACGTGGGAAGTGTCAGGCGGAGTTTTAAACTTCTAAAATGGTCAGGCTTAGGGAGCACCGACCGAGCAGTTGATTGAGGGAGTGAGTTTGCCCAAAGTGGGAGAGCAGCAGAACTGCGTGAGGGCTTGGTAAGGAGAAAACTATGCACCTTAGGGGAGTCTGGAATGACTTGAGAATATTGGTGCTTGGGTATTGGCATTTTCGGATCTAAATTGAAGTGGGGATTTCAGCGACGGGCAATGGAGGTCGGTAGATTAATTCGAAGCATAGTGTTGTTATGCGGCAGGAGGTTGTATATGACGGAAATGAGTTGCTTGAAGTGAAGAAAGATGTAGCATGACCTTGAAACGAAAGGATGTTGTCGCACATTTAATGGGTGTCCACGAGGGGTGAATGGACTCGTGCAGCTGGAGAGTGAGCTCGAACTCAGGATGGTTTATTGATGTCATAGTGATGGTACCCCATGCAGCATCGTTGGAAGATGTCGGGGAGTGATTTCGACAGGTGGGGTATTCCGGTGAGCAGGCTAGCAGTCGCGTGGTTGGCGAGGCTTATGCGAAGAGTTATAGTGGATATGCTACATAGGGAATTGTTGCGTGAATGGTGTTAATGATTTAGCGTATCAAATTGAGTTTCTACGGTGAGATATCGAGAATGCCAGGGATTGTTGGTGCGATGGTGGATGATGATTCAGAATATGAGATATGGGGATTTACATGAGAATTCCGAGAATTTACGGCAGATAATTACGCAAGGTTATGTCAATAGAAATTAAGAATAATGGTGAACTCCAGGGTTTTGTAATAATGGCTTTAAGCTAAGTGGGAGAGTCCCACCTCTTATGATTTGGGTTGCATGGTTAGCTACTCGCGAAGTTTCTTGTTAATAGCATACTGAGGGGTCATCTCAGCTACGGAAAAAATATCATAAGTAGTAATTTGAGCAGATGAATTGTTAAATATGTGCTATGGTTGGCCTTATGGGCTCATGTTCGAACTTGGGAAAGAATTCGGGATTTATGCCTTGTATGGAAGCGGGTTTAAAAGGGAGTAATTCTGCTAGGTGCCTCGTCGAGAGGGTATTCCTGTGTTACGAGATTTATGTAGCTGATTATATTCGGGACCAAGTCAGAGCGGGTGGCTCTCAGTAACGGTCCTAGTGAATTCAAGAGGTAAAGTGTGGTGCCTAATGATATCTAGTTTATAGGTACAATTAAGGATCAAGCTTGGAAAGCATGCTTATGAGGAGTGGCACAGAATGTTCCGTGATGGTTGGCTTGTGATGTAGCAATTGGGAAGTATGAAATGGTTCATAGGAGTTGAGACAACACGGTCTTGTGGTTCAAGGTCACTCGGGATGAGTGTAGATGGAGTATGTTATGTGTGGAAGAGAGTTAGTATTATTTCAAAGCACTCAAGGATAAATTGGAAGGAAAGGGATTGATTAGCCATAATTGAATTTGGCATGTTGGGATATGTGATTAGTTCATTCAGCGTGATCAGGTTGTGTATATGATCTGTGACGGTGCGTATCAGGTTTGTTAGCCGCCGCAATTGATGTTATTCAAAAGCCTTCTATTTCTAAGGCTCGTTGTGTAGAAGCAGATTCCGGAAGGGGTTATGGTGGCTTGGACCACTACTTATAGATTTGCATATCCTATGGTTACNGTTTTATACGATGAAGTGTTAGTTTATCAGTGGTTCCAGGGTTGTGATGGAAATTGTGTCTATCGTATATCGGCACGTTGGGTGCAGTGAGAGGTATGGAATTTGAAGTGAGAATTAAGGTTACAGCTTGGTAATGACTATGATGTCGCGGGCTCGGATGAGCAAGGAAAGGGTTGAATGATTAGAGTAAATTGGTATTGGCTTTAGAGTCACCGGAGATCGATGTTTTGTGAAAAAGACTTTGTATCCTGGTTAGGGATTCTTGATCGCTTTTCAGCGATAGTTCGACCGATGGTTGGAAATGAGCAGACTCGATATTTATTTCAGAAGATTGTGGGAGTGTGTCCCACGGGAAGATTGTGTAAGTGTGGCATGTAGTCACCTGATTGACTAAAGATTTAAGCAAGTATGAGGATTGTGGTAATAACATTTGTTTGAGAAACTATGCCTGGAGGGCACCTTGTTTATTGGGTTATGAACTGGGGAGGTTGTTCCGGTCATGACGGTTGTTCTTATGTGTCATGAGGAAAAGAGAGTTACTATGAACCTTTGAAAGGTTATTCGCCAAGTTGGTACAATCAGAAATCGGCTTGAGATCGATGTATTGATTTACATATGTGAATAGGGCTTTATATCATGCCAGTTGTGTTCGTTTCAGCGAGTGTTCCCTATGGGGGAACGATCGGGGTGTTATTTTGTCATCGTCTATTCCAGGTAATGATGTATTGCACCGTATGAGTTGTGATATGGCTTGAAAAAATTTCTTACGTGTTGAGAGTCCGCGTAGAAATGATGTGTTACGAGCAGGATGACTTTGAGATTTATATTGTATATCGCACCTCAGTTGTGCTTGAGTTTCGTAGCCTATAGCGCTATGTGTTTCCTCAGGGATGGTATTATGCACTTAATGTGCTTGCGATCAAAATTCGATATTTTGTTGTAATGAGCAGATTTAGCTTAAAGTGCAATCTCCTTATGTGAGATCTATTTATGGATCGGGTGGCACGCTGCCATGGGTATGTTATTTGGATCGGGTTGTTTACCGCAACAGTGTGATGTCGAGTCTAGTTTTCTATGTGCTATTCCTTTATGTGTTTCGTTTCCTATCTTCTAAGGAAAGTCCGTATTAGTGCGGGGGATTGGTGATTCCTCCTAGAGTTCGTTTTCCTTTAGCATTGCATTCGAATTGGTGGCGTATTGGCGCATTGTAGCATCATATGAGATTTTAACAGTTTCTAGGGTGGCTTAGTGCTTGAGCAGTTGCATCGGATGGGACGAGATCCCTTGATCTAGGATTCTGTGCAATCCAGTTATACAAGGTATGTTACGGAAATAAGACCATTATTGGGTTCAGAATGAGGTAAGGGCCTTGTCAGAAGTGTAGACCTAATGTTTTGTTGACTCGGCGATTGATTATGAATGTCGGTACATCTCGTCCGTCGTGGCGGTATGGTAAATGTTAGAATAAGACCTGTATATGTCATGGGGTGCAATGGGAGCATCAGATCAGTAGGATTCTGGCTAAGTTGATCGAAAAATGTTATTATGGTCCCATGAGTAAAGTGATGCAAAGTGTGAATTCAACAAGGTTATGCAATCATGCTGGGTACAACGTGTGGTGAATGATTTGTTGATCTTATGTTGAAATCATGTCTGGCATAGAATTCCGGATGTTGGAATTAGGCTCTAAGGCCTATTTGCTTGAATAAAAGGAAATATCTTTAGAATATATCGAGCTAATATGCTCAGCTAAGTTGTGGCAGCACGGGAAGGTGCATAAGGTGCTAAACAATGATTTCAGACTACTTCGGTATAATTCTCATCACGTTCGAGGACGAACGTATGTTTAAGTGGCAGAGAATGTAATGACCCGATCGGTCGTTTTGAGTTCTAGCGCTCCATTCAGCAGTCGGAGGCCATGAACAGCTTCATTTCAGGTATTATGACTTGTACGCGTGGTCAGAATTTAGTTTCGGGTAGTCCGGAGTTGAATTGGGAAGAGAATTCTCATTTCGGAAGCATAAAGTTGAAAGAATGAACTAGGATTCGAATTTTGAGTAAACGACCTCAGAATCAGGATCTGAAGGTTCCAATAGGTTCGTATGATGATTTCGGACTTGGGCGTATGCCCGGATTGGGTTTTGGATAACCCGGGAGCATTTTGGCGCCTATTGTGGAAGTTAGCATTTTGGAAAAAATTTCTTAAGTTTGGCTTGAATTGCATTTCAGTGTTATCGATGCCCGTTTGGGATTCCGAGACTGGGAGTAGCTCCGTATGGTGATTCTGGAGTTGGGAGCGCGATCGGAAGTGAATTCGGAGGTCCGTAGGTCATTTTGAAGCCATTTGGCGAAAGATAGAAATTTGAAGGTTTTTGAGAAGTTTGACCGGAAGTGGACTTTTTGATATCGGGTTCGGAGTCCGATTTCGAAAGTTGGAGTAGGTCCGTAATGTCAAATATAACTTGTGTGCAAAATTTGAAGTCAATCGGACGTGATTTGATAGGTTTAAATATCGGAAGTAGAAGTCGGAAAGTTTAAAGTTCATAAAGTTTGGATTGGAGGTCGATCGATGATTTTATCGTTGTTTGATATGATTTGAGGCCTTGAACAGGTCCGTAATGTGTTTTGGGATTGGTTGGTATGATAGGTTGAAGTCTCGGGGGCCTCGGGTGGATTCCGGGTGGTTAACAGATCAAAAATTGGATTTTTGGAAGAGCTGAGTTTGCTGGTATTTGGTATTTCTGCTTCTGTGGGAATGGGACAGCAGAAGCGGCCCCGCAGAAGCGAAGAAGAAACCACAGAAGCGGACGAGGGCGGGGGCAGGAAGGACCGCAAAAGCGGCCCTTGATCCGCTGATGCGGAACCACAGAAGCGGTGGGGCTGACCACAGAAGCGGAAAGCCTGGGGTCATTTGGAGCCGCAGAAGCGGCAAGCGGTCCGCAGTAGCGGGACCGCGGAAGCGGGAGAGGCATCGCAGAAGCGAAAATGCCTGAAGGCAGAGGGTCATTTTAAAGCGTGGGTTGAGTTCATTTCTCTCATTCTTCATGGCTTAGGGCGATTTTGGGGAGCTTCAAGAGGGGATTTTCGTCGTCAATATTTGAGGTAAGTTATCCCCACCCATTTTGAGTTAAACATATCAATTTTTTGTGGATTTGGTCATGAGAATTAGTATAAAAATTGAGGTTTTGGTGGAAAATCTAGAAAAATTATATTCTTGGATTTTGACCACGATTTTGAGTAGAAAATTAAGAGAAAATTATATATTTGAGTTCCTAAGGTCATGGGCAAAGTTTATCTTCGAAAAAATATTGAATTCCGGGCACGTGGACCCGAGGGCATTTTTGTCAACTTTTCGTTCGGGGTTAAGAATTGATACAAATTGAGTTGTAGAGTTTAATTAAGCATATATTAATGGGTTT